>PIJE02002379.1:22594-57818 GCA_002895965.2 Coryphaenoides rupestris | reverse complement strand
AGTCGCAATGCATTATGGGAGCACAAATCACCTGGACTATAGTGCTTCATATAGTGCTTCATATAGTGGTGTGTATTGTGTAGTGCTTAGTGGTTGTTTAGTGCTTAGTGGTTGTGATTGTGGGGGTTGTTTAGTGCTTAGTGGTTGTGATTGTGGGGGTTGTTTAGTGCTTAGTGGTTGTGATTGTGGGGGTTGTTTGTTTAGTGCTTAGTGGTTGTGATTGTGGGGGTTGTTTAGTGCTTAGTGGTTGTGATTGTGGGGGTTGTTTAGTGCTTAGTGGTTAGTGGTTGTGATTGTGGGGGTTGTTTAGTGCTTAGTGGTTGTGATTGTGGGGGTTGTTTAGTGCTTAGTGGTTAGTGGTTGTTTGATGCTTAGTGGTTGTGATTGTGGGGTTGTGTTCTTCAGGAACCTGTGCTGCCAAAGGGTCTCAGTGCAGAACGCCCTTGGTCACGCTTTACAGTCGGGGTGTACCAGGCTGAGGGTCTGCCCACCATGGAGGCTGGGATCTTAGCAAGTCTGTCCAAGGTCTCAGACAGGAAGATCTTCATCGACCCCTACGTCAAGGTCACCTTTGCTGGACAACAGGTCTCTACTTTTATCTCCTAGACATACTTTTTCCATGAGTGTGGTGACATCAGCAGGCTTTTGGGGTTCTAACCTTGTATATAGCTCTCTAACCCTGACATCTAACACTGACATGATCCTGGTTACCCTTAAGGGCTTAGGGTCCTAACTCATTAGATGGGGTTAGGGTCCTAACTCATTAGATAGGTTAGGGTCCTAACTCATTAGATAAGGTTAGGGTCCTAACCCCCTTAACCCTAACCTTAACCCTCTCCTAACCCTGACCCTCTCCTAACCCTCTAGCTCCATGAACAACAATGTAATATTCCATATGTTGTCTGTATTTTCAGGGTGAAACGTCTGTGGTCTCCTCCAGTAGTTCTCCAGTGTGGAACGAGCAGATCTCCTTCATAGAGCAGTTCCCTCCTCTGGCTCGCAGGATCAGAGTTCAGATCCTCGACGATGCAAACCTTGGAGATGTTGCCTTGGCAACGCACTTCTGGACTTGGCACAAATCTCAGACCCCACCAGGAATGGTATGAGTTCACTACTCCACCCTTCTAACCCTCACATGACCACTACTCCACCCTGGGTCGGCGTTATGACCTCTGACCTCTGACCCTGATGTTCTGCGTGTTTCTAGGGTTCAATGCCACCTTTGGTCCCAGCTGGGTTAACCTCTACGGATCCCCGCAGAATTCTACTTTAGGAGACGTGCACCAAGTACACACACACACACTCACTCACTCACTCACTGACTGACTGACTGACTGACTGACTGACTGAGTAATGGTTCTCCTCCTCTCTCTCCTCCAGGTGTTAAACGAGGGTTTGGGTGAAGGAATATTTTATCGCGGTCGGATCCTCTTGTCTCTGAAAGTCGACGTTTTCTCCTCCCCCTCTTCAGTCACCATGGAGATGGGCTCTGCCCTGGGAAAGGTACTGCTGTGTGTGTGTATATATTGTTAGATGTTAGATGTTAACCTCCTCTAACGGAGGTGTTGTGAAACCTGTATCCAGTAACGGTTGTTAACAGGTCGGTGGAGAGACTAGCCTAGCCCCTAACTGCCTTATGTCCGAACGTCTACCCCGCTTACATTGGTGCCACGACCCAAGACATAACCCTGGCTTCCAGCCACAGCCCCAATCACGTTCGTTATGGCAGCTCTCTCCTGGGATCAGTGCGCTTGGTGGTTCACTAGGATATATTTTAAGGCTTGGATAACTAGCTCTAGGGATATGTTTTATTCTCCTAAAGTAACCTCTCAGAACCAGGTGTCAACCTCTTAACACTCTTGAATCTTCTTCTCCTTCGGCAATGATCGAATGTCCACAGGAATCTATTCATCAACTAATTGATAGTTTATATTGCAGGAATTTAGCAGGGATTCAGCAGAATGCAAAAAGTTGGCAAAAATGGTTATGATAACAGTAAATATAATTAAAGAAGCCCGCTGTCCGATATTGATGAACTTATCCGGATCTCGCTAGTTGGTGAGCGCGCCTGCTGCTGCCTACTCGGGCCTCCAGCCCTCCCGTCGTGCGCATTGTAGAATTCCTTGGGTCCAATCCGAGAATATGTCAAAACAAACGCTGGTAAACTTCACAGTCTTGTTGGACTGCGGAAGACATCCTCCCCTCGATGGACCGTCGAAAAAAACCCAGAAACTAAACAAGAGTAATCCGAGTCTCGGAAATAAAAAATAAAAATGGCCGGAGATTTCTTGCGCTTCTTTTTCCTCATCCTGATGGCGTCCTTCTGTCCGCCCCTCAGGAGCTCCGAAGACTCTTTTGCACGTTCACTTGTTGGCCCTTTTATACCCTCCGATGACCTCAACGTTCAATAGTAACTGCGCCACAAGCACTAAACGTAGAGCCTCCACCTGGTGGTTACAGGGGAGAACTACAACCTTTGAGACTAGTTCAATAGTAACTGCTCCACAACCCCTAAATGTAGAGCCTCCACCTGGTGGTTACAGAGGAGAACTACAACCTTTGAGACTAGTTCAATAGTAACTGCGCCACAACCCCTAAATGTAGAGCCTCCACCTGGTGGTTACAGGGGAGAACTACAACCTTTGAGACTAGTTCAATAGTAACTGCGCCACAACCCCTAAATGTAGAGCCTCCACCTGGTGGTTACAGGGGAGAACTACAACCTTTGAGGCTAGTTCAATAGTAACTGCGCCACAACCCCTAAATGTAGAGCCTCCACCTGGTGGTTACAGAGGAGAACTACAACCTTTGAGACTAGTTCAATAGTAACTGCGCCACAACCCCTAAATGTAGAGCCTCCACCTGGTGGTTACAGAGGAGAACTACAACTGGCACGTTCGAATAGTAACTGTGCACACAACCCCTAAATGTAGAGCCTCCACCTGTGTACAGGAGGAGAACTACAACCTTTGAGACTAGTTCAATAGTAACTGCTCCACAACCCCTAAATGTAAGAGCCTCCACCCTGGTGGTTTACAGGGAGAACTACAACCGTTGAGACTAGTTCAATAGTAACTTGCTCCACAACCCCTAAATGTAGAGCCTCCACCTGGTGGTACAGGGGGAGAACTTACCCAACCTTTGGAGACTAGCTTGCAATAGTAACTGTGCCACAACCCCCCTAAATGTAGAGCCTTCCACCTGGTGGTTTACAGAGGAGAACTACAACCTTTGAGACTACGTTCAAGTAGTACTGCGTCCACAACCCCTTAAATGTTAGAGCCTCCACCTGGTGGTTACAGGGGAGAACTACAACCTTTGAGACTAGTTCAATAGTAACTGCGCCACAACCCCTAAATGTAGAGCCTCCACCTGGTGGTTACAGAGGAGAACTACAACCTTTGAGACTAGTTCAATAGTAACTGCTCCACAACCCCTAAATGTAGAGCCTCCACCTGGTGGTTACAGGGGAGAACTACAACCTTTGAGACTAGTTCAATAGTAACTGCTCCACAACCCCTAAATGTAGAGCCTCCACCTGGTGGTTACAGGGGAGAACTACAACCTTTGAGACTAGTTCAATAGTAACTGCTCCACAACCCCTAAATGTAGAGCCTCCACCTGGTGGTTACAGAGGAGAACTACAACCTTTGAGACTAGTTCAATAGTAACTGCTCCACACTGGGCCCCTGGCCTTGAGAAGAGCCACCTGGCCTCCTTATCTTAGCGCATGCTCTGACCGATCTTTAAGACTTGGTGCCAAGATCTAGTGTTTTCTTGGAGAACAACACCCCTACTAAACTTAGTGCTTATCTAGACATACGATACACTTGGCAATATACACCCAATGGTGATACACATGGTTATACATCGCGAAGGGACTCTGATACTGCAAGCAGGGCCGTCTCCGTGGAGTGCACCGCTTTGAAGCCTGACTGATGAGGGTCGAGCGGGTTGTTCTTGGAGAGATAGGATGATAGTTGGGTGGAGACAGCACGTTCTATGGTTTTGGAGAGGAATGATAGGAGAGACACAGGTCTGTAGTGTCGGACATCGGTGGTGTCCAGGGTGGGTTTCTTAAGGAGTGGCTTGATTCAGCCCTCTCCACTGCCTACTCTTTCTCCCACACCCCCGACCCTCTGGGCGAGGTGGGGGAACAGGACTCCTTGTCTCTCCAAAGTGGTCATACCAGGCCCTTCTCCTGGAACACCTGACCAGATCTGCACTTGAACTCCATGCTGTGTGTGTTACCCTTCCGATCAAGCTCAACATTGCCATGATCTACCGACCACCAGGTCCTCTTGGTGACTTCTTCGACGAGATGGATGCCCTCCCCAGCTGTTTTCGTTCTGGGTGACTTCAACATCCAGCCAGAGAAGTTACAATCACCTGAATTCATCAACTTCTTTGCCACATTCAGTTTGGGTTCTGTCCACTCACCTCCAGACCAGCAGGATCTCCTCCTCGTCCTCCCTGGACTCACTCTGTCCACTCACCTTCAGAGCAGCAGGATCTCCTCCTCCTCCTCCCTGGACTCACTCTGTCCACTCACCTTCAGAGCAGCAGGATCTCCTCCTCCTCCTCCCTGGACTCACTCTGTCCACTCACCTCCAGAGCAGCAGGATCTCCTCCTCCTCCTCCCTGGCTGTCTGAAGCTCTGTGGGCTCGTAGAGCAGAGCTGTGGGCAGCTGAGAGAAAATGGAGATAATCTGACTCTGCTGATGATCTCTCACTACCTCCACCTCCTCTCAGAGTTCACTTCCACCTCCTTTCAGAGTTCACCTCCACCTCCTCCTCCTCTAACCCTAGCTCGTGACATCCAACCACGCCACCATCTGCCCCCTTGACCCAATCCCATCCTCTCTTCTCCAAGACATCTCGGGCGACATCCTTCCCTTCCTCACCACCCTAACTAACACCTCCCTCATTTCAGGCCTGTTTCCACCCACCTTCAAGACTGCCCGAATCAAGCCACTCCTTAAGAAACCCACCCTGGACACCACCGACGCCCGAAACCTGTGTCTCTCCTATCATTCCTCTCCAAAACCCTAGAATGTGCTGTCTCCACCCAACTATCATCCTATCTCTCCCAGAGCAACCTGCTAGACCCTCATCAGTCAGGCTTCAGAGACGGCCCTGCTCGCAGTATCAGAGTCCCTTCACGACGCCAGAAGCACTTCCCTCTCATCCGTGCTCATCCTTCTTGACTTGTCGGCCGCTTTCGACGCAGTGAACCACCAGATTCTCCTCTCCACACTGGCAGAGCTTCCTGGTTCACTTCCTACCTGACAGATCACACTTATCAGGTCACATGGAATGGCTCCCTGTCCAGACCCTGCACCCTTGACACCGGAGTACCCCAAGGCTCAGTACTGGCACCCCTTCTGTTTTCTTTATACATTAGATCTCTCGGCTCAGTAATCACATCCCACAGCTTCTCCTACCACTGCTATGCTGATGACACCCAACTGAGTTCTCGCGAGAGCACAATTTGAATTTGCTCAGCGAGTACTCTGGTAACGAGTAACATGCTCATTAGCTATGCCTGTTGTTTCGAACATCAACCAATCACATCTGTGTATCTGATATAGGCGGGCCAGAGGCGGGCTAAACAGATGACGTCAGCGCTGCGACGGAATCAGTCAGTAAACATTGCAAGATGGCTATCGAAAATGTTGACTGAGTATCTGTACAAACTAGGGATGCACCGATACCACTTTTTTTCAGACCGAGTACTTGCCGATAGCGAATACCGATACGAGTACTTACGAGTACTTAGTACAGAAATCATTCTGTATTATATATACCCATTCATACTATTCTACTTTATTTTATATTTATGCTTCTTGTCGTTTTTGCACTACTTGCTTTTTAACTGTTATTATTATTACTCTTATGTTGTCTGTATGCACCAACAACCACAGCAAATTCCTCGTATGTGAAAACTACTTGGAGAATAAAGCAATTCTGATTCTGATTCTAAAACCATTACAGTTCTAATAACTTTGAAAACATGTTATTTTTTGTCTGGGGGGGTGCTCTGTTAATTCGCGGTTCTGATGGGGGGGGGTGCTCCGTTAATTCGCGGTTCTGATGGGGGTGGGGGGGTGCTCTGTTAATTCGCGGTTCTGATGGGGGGGGGGGTGCTCTGTTAATTTGCAGTTCTGATGGGGGGGGGGTGCTCCGTTAATTTGTGGTTCTCCGTTATTGGGTGAGGGGGGGGTGCTCCGTTAATTTGTGGTTCTGAATGGCGGGGGGGGGTGCCTCCGTTAATTGGTGGGGACATGTCCCCAGCGTCCCCACTAAATTCTACGCCCATGCTCGGTACCAGGCTCAGTTTCTATTAAACATCCATAAACGCCAACTCGGTTGCATCTCTTTATTTCAATATTCCTTGGCTAAGAATATTACAAGGTTAACGTTGCGTTGCCAAAGTGGTATCTTCGTGGTATTTCCATTAGGCTACATTTCCGTCTCTCTGTCAAACTATTCTCCAAAACAAACTCGTTTCCGTCCTCTGGATACGTCACCCCGTGTAGTCTTCTGATTAGAATAGAATAGAAGAATAGAATAGAATAGAACTTTATTAATCCCGAAGGAAATTCTTGTGCCAGGTTGCATAGCGATACAGTACAAAAACAGATTGATAAATAACCAACGTATGTGCAAATTACAGTTAAATATACAATGGTCGTAGTGTTATCCAATTGCGTGCAGTGATATTTTTGCATGCTTGGTGTCACCCCTCGAGTTGGGCCATTTTCATTACTCATTACCAGACCTACAGCTTTCTAGATGTAGGTCTGGATTTCCAGGCTATCAGACACCCACATCGCAACACGTATCTCTAAATGTGATGTCTCTAAACATTTATTAATAACACTTAGCATTGTTGTTCATTCTCAGATGTTGTATCATGCTTAGAGTCACACGCCTGCCAGCTACTTATGCAGGCTCGCTTTGGATAAAAGTGTCTGATAAATGCCCTCAATGTAAATATGTGCCCTTGGGGAGGGGGTCATCAATCACTTTTGGTCCATAATAATAATCTGGCCTGTAAGCCCTAACACTACCCGTAGTTTGACCCTAACACTTCCCGTAGTTTGACCCTAACCCTATCTGTTTGTGTGTTTAGGTTAAAGGTGCATTAGGGAGGTTCGGGAAGAACAAGAAGAACAGTAAGAACAAGATGAAGGAAGGTCAGTTCCTCTTCCTCATCCCTAACCCCACCCAGCCACACCTAACCCCACCTGACCCCACCCAGCACACCTAACCCACCAGCCACACCTAAACCCAACCTGACCCCCACCCAGCCACACCCTAACCCCACCCAAGCCACACCTAACCCCACCCCAGCCACACCTGGACCCCACCCAGCCACAACCTAACCCCACCCAGCCACACCTAACCCCACCCAGCCACACCTGACCCCACCCAGCCACACCTAACCCCCCCTAACTCCACCTGACCCCACCCAGCCACACCTAACCCCACCAAGCCACACTAACCCCACAACCACACCTAACCCCACCTGACCCTCCCAGCCACAACCTAACCCACCCAGCCACACCTGACCCCCACCTAACCCACCAGCCACACCTAACCCCACTAAGCCACACCTGACCCCACCTAACCCCACCAGCCCACATGTGGTTGAACCGTAGCCAATGTTTCAGTCAATCAGAAGGTCTGTGAAGAGTTATAACCTCATTATGACCTCTAGCCCTGACCTGGAGCTTCATAATTCTCTTATTTAAACATGTCATGATGTTGTGATGTCATGATGTCGTGATGTCATGATGTCATGAGATGATATGCAGAAGGAAAATATCTGATCAAAATCGACTTATTCCACCTAATTGGTTCAAGATGTCATCAATATGATGGTAAATGGATTGTATATATAAAGAGCTTTACAATACTGCCTCACATTCACCATTCATACACCGACGGTGGTGCCAACCATGCAAGGTAACAGCGAGCTGACCGGGAGGTGTCTTGCTCAGGGACACCTCCACACTTAGCTAGGAGGAGCAGGTAGGGTTAGGTGGTGTCTTGCTCAGGGACACCTCCACACTTAGCTAGGAGGAGCAGGTAGGGTTAGGTGGTGTCTTGCTCAGGGACACCTCCACACTTAGCTAGGAGGAGCAGGTAGGGTTAGGTGGTGTCTTGCTCAGGGGACACCTCCACACTTAGCTAGGAGGAGCAGGTAGGGTTAGGTGGTGTCTTGTTCAGGGACACCTCCACACTTAGCTAGGAGGAGCAGGTAGGGTTAGGTGGTGTCTTGTGGACGGTCCACTACTTGCTAGCCCATCAGCATCCACACACCTTGAGCTAAGTGAGAGATGTGACACCTGTCTCTAAGCATATCTTCTCTCTATTACTTTCCTCCTCCTTCTATTATACTATGTCTTTAGTCATGGTTGGTTCAATTCTAGATTCAATGAGTCTTTGGTTGTCACCGCCTGCGTAAGTCTTGGGATCGCCTATTATAGTACGATTCACACGCTACATGCCATGCGTCTACTATAACCAGACCTACGCTTTCGCAGTGCAATGTATTACAGCAAGTTTTGAGAATCGTCCGTGCTTCAATCTAGCACATCTACATCAGCCATGTAAAAACTAGGAATAACTTGCTCTTCAATCCATGCATTCGTTGTCTTATATTCGTCTCTTTAATACGATTTCCTATACAAGTGATAAACACATTTAGCATTAGCTTGTTTTCTCCTTCCTTCTCCGATTTGTTTAACAATAATTGTTAGTCTTAGTCTGTAACACGACGCTCGCGCTCTTGGGTATAAAACATGTATTGTGCCTGGGCAATAAAATGCCTTCACTCAACAGTTCTATGAAAATGTGCACCTTTCGGTTCTATTAGCTCGTATAAATAGGAGGAGGAGTGGGGCTGTTTCTCATTCACTCTTCGGTGCTCTCCAAAATTTAACTAAATTCCTTAGTACTGTAATGTAACCACAGCTCATATCATTTTCTGCCTCTCCACATCTTACAACATGTACGCTCTGTTTTGTACTGTACCTATACGCTCTTTGCGCCGATTAAGTTTGACCAATAACAGTCCTGTATCCTTGATTAATATTGGTCCGTCATATGTAATATTATTTGTGGTTACCACAGTTGGGGAGGGGTCATCGAATCAACTTTTGGTCCATACTAGTAGAATGATATAATTCCTGGCGCTGGATGAAAGACCTAAGACACAGAAACCGGTTTGAAAGCTACATTCCGTAAAGTTTCGAAGAACGACCCTAACCCACGGTATCCTGTTTGTTGATTGGTCTATTATTGTCACTAGTTGCATTAGGGAGGTTCGGGAAGAACAAGAAGAACAGTAAGAACAAGATGAAGGAAGGTCAGTTCCTCTTCCTCATCCCTAACCCCACCCAGCCACACCTAACCCCACCTGACCCCACCCAGCCACACCTAACCCCACCCAGCCACACCTAACCCCACCTAACCCCACCCACACCTAACCCCACCAACCCACCACACCTAACCCCACCTAGACCCCACCCAGCCACACCTAACCCCACCAACCCCCCCTAACCCCACCCAGCCACACCTGACCCCACCCAGCCACACCTAACCCCACCCAGCCACACCTAACCCCACCCAGCCACACCTGACCCACAGCCACACCTAATCGCCACCTGACTCCCCCACCCACCCAGCCACACCTAACCCCACCAAGCCACACCTAACCCCACCCAACCACACCTAACCCCACCTGACCCTCCCCAGCCACACCTAACCCCACCCAGCCACACCTGACCCCACCTAACCCCACCCAGCCACACCTAACCCCACTAAGCCACACCTGACCCCACCTAACCCCACCCAGCCCACATGTGGTGTTGAACCGTAGCCAATGTTTCAGTCAATCAGAAGGTCTGTGAAGAGTTATAACCTCATTATGACCTCTAGCCCTGACCTGGAGCTTCATAATTCTCTTATTTAAAACATGTCATGATGTTGTGATGTCATGATGTCGTGATGTCATGATGTCATGAGATGATATGCAGAAGGAAAATATCTGATCAAAATCGACTTATTCCACCTAATTGGTTCAAGATGTCATCAATATGATGGTAAATGGATTGTATATATAAAGAGCTTTACAATACTGCCTCACATTCACCATTCATACACCGACGGTGGTGCCAACCATGCAAGGTAACAGCGAGCTGACCGGGAGGTGTCTTGCTCAGGGACACCTCCACACTTAGCTAGGAGGAGCAGGTAGGGTTAGGTGGTGTCTTGCTCAGGGACACCTCCACACTTAGCTAGGAGGAGCAGGTAGGGTTAGGTGGTGTCTTGCTCAGGGACACCTCCACACTTGGCTAGGAGGAGCAGGTAGGGTTAGGTGGTGTCTTGCTCAGGGACACCTCCACACTTAGCTAGGGGGAGCAGGTAGGGTTAGGTGGTGTCTTGCTCAGGGACACCTCCACACTTAGCTAGGGGGAGCAGGTAGGGTTAGGTGGTGTCTTGCTCAGGGACACCTCCACACTTAGCTAGGGGGAGCCTGGGGATCGAACCAGCAACCTTCTGGTTGCCAGACATCAACTCTTACCTCCTGAGCTACTGCCGCCCCCACCATGGTATGAATATATCTTAAATGTTCAGGGTTTTTTTTCTTTGACAGAGTCTGGCCCAGCTGAGGACCCGGAAGCTCCAGAAGTTCCTGAGACTGTTACTGTGGAGCGCGAGGACATCCATCCACTACCAGAGGTCATCATTACTATTCCTACTTATGACCTCTAGCCCTAACCCTAACCCTAATTTCTAACTATATATAACGATATATACTATATATAACCAATAACAAACAAACAGTGCAAGGACAATCAAAAGTCTACAATCGACAGTCGACAATCAACTAGCCAAAGGATCATTGGCTAGTTGGATCATTGTATGCAGGAAGTATTGTTTGATGATTCGGCCCTAATTATGCAGTGTTGTACAGCAGGGTGGAACACACCAGCCCTAACCCCATCTCCTGACCCCTATCTCTATCTCCTGAAATCTCACACCTGACCTAACCCTAACCCCCACCCCAAATCCTGACCTCCATCTCCTGATCCCTATCTTTCTCACCCTAACCCTGATTTCTCACCCGAACTCATGACCTCTTAACCTAACTCCTGACATCTCAAACTAGCACCTGACATCTCAAACGAGCTCCTGACATCACACACCCTAACCCCTGACCTCTCACCCTAACACCTGACACCTCACCCCAACTCCTGACATCTGACTCCTGACCCTCCTGACTCTCACCCTAACTCTACCCTAACCTGCTAGGCAGTAGCCCTAACTTTAACCCTATCCCTAGCCCTAGCCCTAATCCAGCAGTGCTAGGCACTAGCCCTGACCCTAACCCAGCAGTGCTAGGCAGTAGCCCTAACCCTAACCCTAACCCAGCAGTCCTAGGCAGTAGCCCTAACCCTAATCCAGCAGTGCTAGGCAGTAGCCCTAACCCTAACCCTAATCCAGCAGTCCTTGGCAGTAGCCCTGACCCTAACCCTAACCCTAACTCTAATCCAGCAGTCCTAGGCAGTAGCCCTAACCCTAACCCAGCAGTGCTAGGCAGTAGCCCTAACCCTAACCCTGTTAAATGCTACCCTGGAGCACCCAGGGAAAGCAGCAGTGTGAGAATAGCTATGGGTGTGCCCCCGAGCCCGACCACATGGACTCTTACCCTGATTTCAAGAATGTTTGTCACTAGTCAGAACTGGTAGGTGCAAACAAACGTCGTTGAACTGATTTGCTTTTCTCTTATCTCAGGGCTTCCTGGGACAGATTGAAGAGTTCATGCTGTTCGCCACGCTTTTTGAGGTCACAAAGATGAACCCCTCTGTAGGGACCAAGCCACTGAACTTTGAACTCTCCTTGGGTAGGTATACTCCTGTATACTAGAAAAGTATATTGGTCTACTTACCATTTGTTTTGAAAGAAAGCTGCACAGTATTGTGCTGTTGGTGAGTGGAGAAACACAATCAGTATTTCTGAGCTGTTCTTGTTGAAGTGTTGCTTGAGACATTTTCTTAAAGCTAATCTTGTAGCAATGCTGGTAGAGCCATTTCTCTTCAACTAGCCTATTGCAGTGTTTGCTTTGCTGTTGTGGTAGAGGACAGTTGAAGCTAATCTTTTAGCAGTGTTGGCAGAGATATTTCTCGTAAACTAACCTATATAACTGTTGTTTTTTTACCGTTGTTGTAGAGGATACTTGAAGCTAATCTTGTAGCAGTGTTGGCAGAGATATTTCTCTTAAACTAACCTAGATAACAGTGTTGATTTTTTGCTGTTGTTCTGGTAGTGTTGTTCTTCAAAGCTAATCTTGCCGTAGTATTGTTGTGGCAGTGTTTGCAGAGATATTTCTCAAACTAACCTGTTGCAGGGTTGGTCTTGTTGCAGTGTTGATCATATTTCAATCATATGATTTACAGTCTTGTGCTGACTGGGATAACCACCCAGTTTCAGGCATTCAGCTGTAGTCAATTGAGTTGTTGGCGAGGAAGAGCTTAACCCTGCATGAGCCTCCCTCACACACTTGGCTATAAATCCAGAGCTAGCATCTCAGCGTCAGCTGTAGCGTCAGGCACACGAACGAAGACCCAGAACAAAGACAAGGGAGTCTTTCTGCTGGAGTCAAGACCCAGAACAAAGTTTCTGCAGGAGTCAAGACCCAGAACAAAGACAAGGGAATATTTCTGCAGGAGTCAAGACCCAGAACAAAGACAAGGGAGTCTTTCTGCTGGAGTCAAGACCAAGAACAAAGTTTCTGCAGGAGTCAAGACCCAGAACAAAGACAAGGGAATCTTTCTGCAGGAGTCAAGACCCAGAACAAAGACAAGGGAGTCTTTCTGCTGGAGTCAAGACCCAGTCGAACAAAGACAAGGGAGTCTTTCTGTGGGAATCAAGACCCAGTGGAACAAAGACAAGGGAGTCTTTCTGCTGGAGTCAAGACCCAGTCGAACAAAGATAAGGGAGTCTTTCTGCGGGAGTCAAGACCCAGTGGAACAAAGACAAGGGAGTCTTTCTGCGTGAGTCAAGACCCAGAACAAAGACAAGGGAATCTTTCTGCAGGAGTCAAGACCCAGAACAAGACAAGGGATTCTTTCTGCGGGAGTCAAGACCCAGAACAAGACAAGGGAGTCTTTCTGCCGGAGTCAAGACCCAGAACAAAGACAAGGGAGTCTTTCTGCAGGAATCAAGACCCAGAACAAAGACAAGGAAGTCTTTTTGCAGGAGTCAAGACCCAGTCGAACAAAGACAAGGGAGTCTTGCTGCGCGAGTCAAGATCTGGTCGAACAAAGACAAGGGAGTCTTTCTGCGCGAGTCAATACCCAGAATAAAGTTCCTGCAGGAGTCAAGACTCAGAACAAAGACAAGGGAGTCTTTCTGCGGGAGTCAAGATCTGGTCGAACAAAGACAAGGGACTCTTTCTGCGGGACTCTGTCCAGGCTACAGCTTCATCCTTCCTTTCTCCTGTCCTAGCCATGTGCCTAGACTCCATACAGTCTGGACATCCTACCATAGCAGATGTCGCCAAAGGCCATCCACTCGGTGCCGCAACCCCTCCGATCTCCTCTACCCTACGATCTCAACCTACACAGGCCTTGATGTGAGAGGGGGACTCTGGAATTGCCAATCCTCGGTCAAGAAAACTGAGACCATTCTGGCCTACGCCGCCCTCTCCACTTCATGGCTCTGACAGAGACCTGGATCACCCCGGAAAATACTGGCACCCCAGCCGCCCTTTCCACGACCTACTCCTTCACACACACACACCCCGACCCTCTGGGCGAGGTGGGGGAACCGGACTCCTCGTTCCTTCTCCAAAGTTCCTTCCCCTGGAACACCTGACCAGATCTGCACTTGAACTCCATGCTGTGTCTGTTACCCTTCCGATCAAGCTCAACATTGCCGTGATCTACTGACCACCAGGCCCTCTCAGCGACTTCTTAGTTTTCCTGAAGATGGCACCCCACTTGTCGTTCTGGGTGACTTCAACATCCAGCCAGAGAAGTTACAATCACCTGAATTCTTAAACCTTTTTGCTACAGTTGGCCTGAAGATCAGTCCTTCTCCCTCCACCCACAGAGCAGGGACCCAACTTGACCTTGTCTGCACAAGCTCCTGCGCCACTTCGGCACTCTGTTACCCCCCTCCCTGTGTCTGACCACCATCTCCCACCTCCCTCCCTACTACTCCTCACATCGTCACCTCCTGTAGAAACCTGAAAACTTTCTCTCCTTCTACTCTCTCCGCAACTGTCCTCTCCTCACTACCACCCCCCCCCAACAATTCTCCCTCTTGTCAGTAGAGGAAGCCTCCTCCACTCTGACCTCCTCTCTCTCCTCCTCCACTCTGACCTCCTCTCTCTCCTCCTCCACTCTGACGTCCTCTCTCTCCTCCTCCACTCTGACCTCCTCTCTCTCCTCCTCCACTCTGACGTCCTCTCTCTCCTCCTCCACTCTGACCTCCTCTCTCTCATCCTCCACTCTGACCTCCTCTCTCCTCTCCAAAAGAAGAAGCTGCTGTCTCTACCCAACTATCCTCCTATCTCTCTCAAAACAACCTGCTAGACCAGGGGTGGGCAATTATTTTGGCTCAAGGGCCACTTTTGGTTTTTAAAGTTGACAGACGGGCCGGGCCATCAATAGATGAGGATCACAGCGTCTAGCACCCCCCCCCCCCCCCCCCCGGGAGACGTGCGACGGGTACCGAGTCATTGTCGCCCGGGGGGGGGGTGGGGGGGGACTAGACGCTGTGATCCTCATCTACTGATGGCCCGGCTCGCGCGTCTACCCCCCCTTCCCCCCCCCGGGAGTCGCTGACTTGGTGCCGGTCACGCGTCTCACGGTAGCGGTATTGCTCCGAATTAACGGTCTGCATATTAGTGTCCTCTGATCTAGTGGACCCAATCAAGATATCAATTGCAGGATGAAAAAAAACAGTGAAATGAATACTACAAATGTAAATGTATTATAGGACTGTTGTTAATGTAAATGTATTATAGGACTGTTGTTAATGTAAATGTATTATAGGACTGTTGTTAATGTAAATGTATTATAGGACTGTTGTTAATATAAATGTATTATAGGACTGTTGTTAATGTAAATGTATTATAGGACTGTTGTTAATGTAATGTATTATAGGACTGTTGTTAATGTAAATGTATTATAGGACTGTTGTTAATGTAAATGTATTATAGGACTGTTGTTAATGTAAATGTATTATAGGACTGTTGTTAATGTAAATGTATTTATAGGACTGTTGTTAATGTAAATGTATTATAGGACTGTTGTTAATGTAAATGTATTATAGGACTGTTGTAATGTAAATGTATATATTAGGACTGTTGTTAATGTAAATGTATTATAGGACTGTTGTTAATGTAAATGTATTATAGGACTGTTGTTAATGTAAATGTATTATAGGACTGTTGTTAATGTAAATGTATTATAGGACTGTTGTTAATGTAAATGTATTATAGGACTGTTGTTAATGTAAATGTATTATAGGACTGTTGTTAATGTAAATGTATTATAGGACTGTTGTTAATGTAAATGTATTATAGGACTGTTGTTAATGTAAATGTATTATAGGACTGTTGTTAATGTAAATGCCCGACGGGCCGGATTAAACAACGCAACGGGCCGTATGTGGCCCGCGGGCCGTAGTTTGCCCAGGTCTGTGCTAGACCCTCATCAGTCAGGCTTCAAGACCACACACTCCACGGAGACGGTCCTGCTTGCAGTAATGGAGTCCTTCTGTGACACCCTCTCATCTCTTCTCATCCTTCTTGACTTGTCTGCTGCGTTTGACACAATGAACCAACAGATTCTTCTCTCCACTCTGGCAGAGCTTCGCATTGCTGGAACTGAGTTATCCTGGTTCACTTCCTACCTGACAGATCAGGTCACATGGAATGGCTCCCTGTCCAGACCCTGCATCCTTGACACTGGAGTCCCCCAAGGCTCAGTACTAGGACCCCTTCTGTTCTACTTAAACACTAGATCTCTAGGCCTTGTAATCACATCCCACGGCTTCTCCTAACACTGTTATATACAGGATATGTAGATCATATGTAGAAGGTATATACAGGATATGTAGATCATATGTAGAAGGTATATACAGGATATGTAGATCATATGTAGAAGGTATATACAGGATATGTAGATCATATGTAGAAGGTATATACAGGATATGTAGATCATACGTAGGTCTGTAGGACCAAAGTTGAATGTGTTCCAAATACATCTTGGTCTCACCAACCTGAACGTTTCTTCCAGGGAATACTGGGAAAATGGTGGAGGTGAGTAAATCAAAGAAGAGCAGAGAGGATCTGGGGAGGAGCAGGGAGGATCTGGGGAGGAGCATGGAGGATCTGCGGAGGAGCAGGGAGGATCTGCGGAGGAGCAGGGAGGATCTGCCTGAGGAGGCCCAGATGCTGCTGGAATCTGATGAGGAGTTGGACAAAGAGAACCCAGAACCAGAAAACAGAAGCATCTCTGCTGCAATGAAACCTCAGCCAACAGAGTATGACAGGTAACCACCGCAGGAACTTTGCAACTAAGAACCTTTAGAGGAATTCTGTATTTCCACCGGAGGAACCTAAATTATGTTCCTGGGACTTATTTTGCAAATCGGGGTCGGTACTTTCCAAAAGTTCAGGAACTTTGAAAGTGAAGGTGGGGCTTGAAGTGCTCAACAGTTCTGTCTCGTCTCACTGTCTGCAAGAGCTTAGTTTAATGGTCCTTATACATCAGGCTCGTACACGTCACAAAAAAGCTTGATAAACAAAAGAAACATTGTTGTAATGATTCAAATATAATAGATCCGTAGTTTACTTACCTAGCTCTTCACTATTTCAAATGGCAGTAACCCTAACCCTAACCCTAAAATGGCCTAACCCTAACCCAACACTAACCCTAACCCTCACCCTCACCCTAACCCTAACCCTACCCCTGACCCTGACCCTAACCCCTAACATACACATAATTACATTCTTTATTGGATGGTGAGGAAAGTTGACACAATGTTCAATGTAAACTGTCTGTCTGTCTGTCTGTCTGTCTGTCAGGTCGTTCAGCTGCATCATCCTGCAGCCGCCAGCAGTGAAACAGAAGCCCTGTCTGTGGCTCTGGACTCGCTGTGAAGACCACAGTTACCGCCTGTACCAGAGCAACTGGCTGGTCAAGATGGCCGCCAGACTGGTTGGAACACACACAAGCACACTCTCTCTCTCTCTCTCTCTCTCTCCTCTCTCTCCTCTCTCTCCTCTCTCTCTCTCCCCTCCCCTCTCCTCTCCTCATTATTATTTAAATCTTTTTCAAACAAACAAGACAAAACATATACACACAACAAAAACACATACTGTACATCATCCACCAGATATAGCTAAAATATGAATTAAACAAAAACACAGTGACCACCAAAGATAACATTACATTTCAGTGTCATTAGCAGGGAACTCCGAACTAAAGTAGTCCAAGAATGGCTGCCAGACTCTATAAAACCCCTGGACTGACCCCCCCGTTGAGTATTTTAGTTTCACCAACTTCAAATGTGCCATCACATCCTCGACCCAGCGCTTGTGTGTAGGGGGGATAGCCGATTTCCAACCAAACAAAATAAGGTGCCGAGCCAATAGAGATTAAAAAGTTATAAGGTTTGACTGGGCCGCAGACACCGTCACCCCGTCAGGGACCACACCAAAAACCGCAGTCGCAGCCCGAGGGCTGATCTCCTTGCCACAGATCCACGAAAATGTCTCGAATATAGAGGACCAAAATCCAACCAACACAGGGCATGACCGAGGGTAGCAGGAGCCTGATGGCATCGAGAGCAAGTTGGATCCACATCTGGATATATCCTGGCAAGCTTGCTCCTAGAGAGATGAAGCCTATGGAACACTTTAAATTGAAGCAAACCATGTCTGACAAAAATAGAGGTTGAATGGATCCTCTTAATCGCTAATTGCCAGGAGCCATCTGAGATGTCAAAGCCAAAGTCCTCCCCCCAAGCTGTCCTAATATGGTCAAGTGATGGGGAAGCCATCGCCTGAATAGCACAGTACAATCTACTCACAACTCCCCTTTGCATTGGATCCCCATCCAACCACTCATCTATCCAACTATTCGGGGGGAGTAATGGAAAAGACGGGAAATGTTTCTTAACAAAGGCATGCACCTGCAAGTAAACAAATGTGAGCGGGGGATGCTGTATTCCCTCACCAACTGCTCAAAAGACATGAACACACCATCCTTAAAAAGATCCTTCACCCGTTTTATACCATTACTGAACCAAAATTTTAATGCCGTGTCCATGAGTGAGGGCGGAAAAAGTGCATTAGCTACCACTGGAAGAGAGGACAATGCCTGTCTGTGCTGAAAGTGAGTCCTGAGCTGGGACCATATTCGAAGCGAGCCACTCACAATGGGATTATTGGTGAGGCGCTGCTTACTGGCAATGGAGCACACACCAGAGAAGGTAAGGACACAGTATGTGTGGAATGTTGCTCCATCTCCACCCACACCTCTCCACCCCCCTCGTAGGACGCAGAGACCCAATACATTAGTTTATGCATATTAGCCGCCCAGTAATACTGTAGGAAATTTCGCAGCGCCAAGCCCCCAACGTCTTTCTCTCTCGAGGTATGCTTTTCTTATCCGTGGGATATTCTTATTCCAGACAAAGGCAGATATGGACTTATCTAGTTCCTTAAAAAAAGACTTTGGAATGAAAACCGGCACTGTTTGAAATAAAAATAAGAACCTTGGCATTATTGTCATCTTGACAGAGTTGACCCTGCCTGCCAACGATATAGGGAGAGTTGACCAACGAATAAGGTCCTGTTTGGCCTTTTCCAGGGCTGGTTTAAAGTTATGCTTAAATAAGTCCCTGTACTTATGGGTCACCGATACCCCAAGATATACGAACCTATCACGAGTTTCTTTCAATGGATACGCCTCATATGACATCTGTCGAGCCAGGTCATTGACGGGAAAAAGCAGACTCTTAGCCAGGTTAATTCTATATCCTGAGAACTTCCCAAAGTTAGAGATAATTGCTAGCGCCTTAGGAATAGAAATGTTAGGGTCCGACAGATACAGCATGAGATCGTCCGCATATAACGACAGTTTGTGGGTTTGGCCCCCCCTATTAATACCCTTAAGGTCTCCAGCCCCCCTTAGGGCAACCGCCAGTGGTTTAATAGCGAGGTCAAATAGAAGCGGGCTCAGCGGACAGCCTTGGCTAGTCCCTCTACCTATAGGGAAATATTGAGAAATAATCGTATTGGTACGGACCGAGGCCTGGGGTGCAGTATATAGGACTCTTATCCACGAACGGAAGGTAGGTCCAAACCCGAACCTCTCCAGGGTTGTGAAAAGATACTCATATTCAATCCTATCGAGTGCCTTATGGGCATCTAAGGAGAGCAGAACCTCTGCCGTAGGTGGAGTCTCAGGGGAATAAAGAACATTGAACAGCCTGCGTAAGTTACCAAAGAGCTGCCGTCCCGTGATAAAGCCGGTCTGGTCCGGGTGTACCACTGTATGCATAACCGACTCCAGTCTACTAGCGAGAACCTTAGTCAAAATCTTATAATCACAGCCGAGTAAGCTTGCGGGCTGAAATGACTCACACTTCAGGGGTCTTTTCCTTTTTTGAGAAGGACTGAGATTGTGGCCTGCGTCATTGTGGGAGGGAGTGACTCATGCTCCAGTGCCTCCGCGTACACTTCTTTTAAGAGAGGGGTCAGTTTGCCTGAGAATTTTTTTAAGAAGTCAATCGGGATGCCATCCGGCCCTGGAGCTTTATCGCTCTTCATCTTTTTAATTGCCCGGTCTATTTCAGCTGCCGAGATATCACTATCAAGATCCATCCTTTCTTGCGGGCCTACAGCAGGCATCTCTAGACCCTGGAAGAATTGCGTCATCCGCATGTTATCGCCATTTTCAGTGGTGTAGAGGTCCTCATAAAATTGTTTAAATTGATCATTTATCCCTTTTTGGTCTGTAGTTATGCCGTCTGGTGTGTCTATTTCCGCTATGAACCCAATCTCCGCAGATTGTCGTAACTGGTGACATAGTAGTTTACTGGCTCGTTCCCCATGCTTATAAAACTCCTGCCGCGATTTGAGGTGAAGCTGCTCAGCCACCCCTGATGACAGAGTATCAAATTCTGACTGCAAAGCTATTCTTTCCCGATAGAGGTCCGCAGAGGGAGCTGCCGAGTGTCTACCATCCACATCCTTTATCAGAGAGATCAGTTCATTAAGGCGTGCTGACCGTCTTTTGTTTATACCAGCATTATAAGATATTATTTGTCCACGTAAGTATGCTTTCATTGTCTCCCAGAGGTTACAATGGCTTGTGTCAGATTGCTGAAAAAATCTATTTGAGCAGATAGAAAGCTAACAAAATCCTGATGATGATGCTCTCATGCTCACTAGACCTCAGGAGCGGAAGGAGTTTCCTGTCCAGCAGAAAATAGTCTATCCTGGAATATGACTGGTGTGCTGAAGAAAATAAAGAATACTGTCTAGCTGCCGGACTTCTATACCTCCATCCATCAATCACCCCATATGCCTGGAGAAAGGCATTAATAGTCTCTGCTGATTTACTTAATGTTCCAGGTGTGGCTCTAGAGTGATGTAGTGTAGTGTTCAGAACACAATTCAGGTCTCCCCCCAAAATCAATTGATGACTATTCAACTCTGGAAGTAGAGAGAAAAGGTTGCTGAAAAATGTTGCATTGTCCCAGTTGGGGGCGTTATCTGAGATGACCTGTGATTGCACAAACTGCACAACCCAATGTATGAGAATGGCTGTGCCACGACACTTGGCATTGAATCTAGAATGGAAAATCTGAGAAAAGCCCCCCCTACTAAGTCTAGTGTGATCTTTATTAAGCAAATTAGTTTCTGTCAAGAATGCTATGTCTGTCCGCAGCTTTAATAAATGTGAAAAGACCTTACTACGTTTTACTGGGTGGTTAAGCCCTCTAGTATTCCAATGCGTAAATATGGTATTTGTCCGCCCAGGCCTAGCGTTAGGGACCGTCATACTGTCAAGAATGACATGATAATAGCAGCCTGGCTAGAAACATCCTGATCATAAAGCATTCTAAAGTTTACTAGTTCCTCGCATAAACACTGTGCAATTAGACTCGCTGGTGGAAGATATAAAACAAACAAGTAACAAAACGACATAATATAACATTCACAGAACCCCGCTGCCGGCCTCTCCCCAAACGAGAGGCTGCACATATCCCCAATCGCACACTAACGCAAGAATCGCAGAACATAACAAAGCTAATACCAAAACTAGTAAATAACGACAGAATAAATTGCTGCAGCTAAACCTTAAACAAGCACAAAACACTCAACAATTTCAAAATAGTGTAGCCTAAAGCTACGGCCCCCCTTATGTAAATGACCATGACCAAAATTACCGTGAGTCCTGCTACAGTTCCGCAAGAGGCACGTCATTCCGCCAGAAAAGTATAAAGCCAAAAAAGGCTATAGTAATGAGGCCAACGTACAATGAAAAGTCCCAGGGAAAAAAGACAATTTAAACTTAAACTTGACCCGCATAAGTCCGTGGCCTACCGCTAAGATTGGCACACCAATTAGGCTAACGTTAGCCTAGCTGTATTCCACCTCCGCTTCACTGTGAAACATCCCAAGAAGCAAGGCCGTTGTCACTCTTTGCATTTCAGGGTGTTCATTATGAAGTCTTTGGCACGTTTGGGATCTTTAAAGCTTGTGCGTTCCCCATTCGACGTCGTTATCCTCAGCTCCGCTGGGTACCACAGGCCATACCGAATCCTGCGTGTAGTCTGGTTGAACGCGGATCTGGTCGCCGTCTCCGGTGGTCAGTTGCCTTATCTCCCCGGCTTTTCTCAGCATTGCTTCCTTCTCCTGAAGATAGTGGCATTTGATGACAAAGGCTCTTGGGGGATCGCTATCACCTGGCCTCGCCCGCAGCGTACGGTGCGACCGGTCAAGTAAGGGCAGCTTGTCCAGACCAAGCGTCTCCTTCAAGCACTGACATATAAATTCGGTCGGACGCTTTCCATCCTCTCTCCTCTCCTTTATCCCGGTAATGCGGAGGTTGCAACGGTGCGACCGAGCCTCCAGATTTTCGTTCCGTGCCTTCTGGGTGGCCAGCTCTCTCTGCACCATCGCCATGTCCCGCTCCAACGCCGCAATCGAGTCGGAGTGGCTGTTGGCTGCGGACTCGAGGGAGACCACCCGTTTGTCCAGAGCCTCACTTTTGGCTATCGCATTATCATTGGCCAATTTAAGTTCTGCTCTGAGCTGGTCGACCTGGTTCCGAATTTCAGCAGATTGTGTCTCCGCTTTAGCTATGAGTTCCGTCCTCAATTCAGCTATCGCTAGGAGGATAGCCTCCTGACCGGAGCCCGCAGCATCCAGGCCGGCCTTGGAGCTAGCCGAGCTACCACGTGTAACTTGGCTCTTTGACATTTTTGACATTATCTTATTATATAGACGGCGAGGAAATCAAAATATAGCATCTAGTGCACTGTCCTAACTTTGCCCATGAGTGTTTTAGATATTCATACGAATTAAATAGCTGCTTCCATATTAAATGATAGTTCTAGCCCGGAGCCCAGTATCCACATGTCCTCACATGGCGCCACCCCGACACCAAATATCTCCTCTCTCCTCATTGTCACCTCCTCTCCTCAGGAGGTGGGTCTGGATGATGTTGAGCGCCTCCTCCGGAGACCTCGGAGCAAAGCCAAGGAGCGTCTAGTCGAAGTTCTCCTGGAGCTGGTGGCCTCCTGCAAGTACGTCTCCTCTCCTCCCTCCTTCTCTCCTTCTCTCCTCCTCTCCCCCCTCCTCCTCTCCCCCCTCCTCCTCTCCTCCCTCCTCTCTCCTCTTCTCCTCCCTCCTCCTCTCCTCCCTCCTCCCTCCTCCTCTCCTCCCTCCTCTCTCCTCCTCTCCTCCCTCCTCCCTCCTCCTCTCCTCCCTCCTCCTGCCAATTAAAGACCCCTTAACTCTTAACTGTCTGTCTGTCTGTAGACACTTTAGTGTGATATCTGCTAAGAGGGCTCCGTCCCGACCCAACAACCTGGACCGCTGCAGGAAGGAGTTCATCAAGAAAAACCTGGTAGGTCTCTTATCTGATCTGATCTGATCTGACTGTGACTGTGACAACAATACGAGTCATTAGCTCCATAGGATTCAATCACAGACACAGACACGGAGCGGACTCCATCCCAGACACGGAGCGGACTCCAGACCAGACACGGCGCGGACTCCATCCCAGACACGGAGCGGACTCCAGACCAGACACGGAGCTGACTCCGTACGAGACACGGAGCGGACTCCATCCCAGACACGGAGCGGACTCCGTACCAGACACGGAGCAGACTCCATCCCAGACACGGAGCAGACTCCATCCCAGACACGGAGCTGGCTCCGTATGAGACACGGAGCGGACTCCATCCCAGACACGGAGCTGACTCCGTACGAGACACGGAGCGGACTCCATCCCAGACACGGAGCGGACTCCATCCCAGACACGGAGCTGACTCCGTACGTGACACGGAGCGGACTCCAGACCAGACACGGAGCGGACTCCATCCCAGACACGGAGCGGACTCCGTACGAGACACGGAGCGGACTCCAGACCAGACACGGAGCAGACTCCATCCCAGACAGGGAGCGGACTCCATCCCAGACACGGAGCTGACTCCGTACGAGACACGGAGCGGACTCCAGACCAGACACGGAGCGGACTCCAGACCAGACACGGAGCGGACTCCATCCCAGACACGGAGCGGACTCCATCCCAGACACGGAGCTGACTCCAGACCAGACACGGAGCTGACTCCGTACGAGACACGGAGCGGACTCCAGACCAGACACGGAGCGGATTCCAGACCAGACACGGAGCGGACTCCAGACCAGACACGGAGCGGACTCCGTACCAGACATGGAGCGGACTCCAGACCAGACACGGAGCGGACTCCGTACCAGACACGGAGCGGACTCCGTACCAGACACGGAGCGGACTCCATCCCAGACACGGAGCGGACTCCGTACCAGACACGGAGTGGACTCTGTACCGCAGCTCCATAGCTAGGCATTTGACATAAAGATGAACTTCATATGGTTAGGTTTAGCGCTAAATAGTTAGGTTAGGTTAGGGCTACTTTTGGGGTTGGATAGGATTAGGTTAGGTCTAAAGTTAGGGTTAGCTAGTTATGTTAGGATATGGCTACTGTTAGGTTTGGATAGGTTTAGATTAGGGTTAGGGTTTTCCACATTCTCTGTACTTGAACTATCATCAGGTCTGTCTGTCTGTCTCTAGGTCCTGCTGGCTAGACAGGCCGTACGAATCAAGAGGCGGCTGAGCAGACGTACGGCTAAACAGCGATTGGTTGATGCTTGGAAGATCCAGAAGAAACTCCTCCTCCTTGCTAAAGAGGTCAGAGGTTATGATGTATATGTCTGTCTGTCTGCCCGCCTGTCTTTTTGCGAGGGCAATTGGTTGTGATACTGAAAGCAGCAGGGAATTTTCTTCATGGAGACAGCAAAAGAAGAGTTAAGATGATATTTCCTGTGTTTCCTGACACAAACACCAGTAAATCATTCCTGACATGAGATTGTTCAGGCTTCGTTTCCCCTTGTCGTCCAGGGAGGGTAGAAAGGAAATGTTATTTATAAATGTTATGTGTTTTAAGCCGAACCCAAGTTTATTCAATAAATTAACCTTAAACTAATACTAAGGGCTAACCCTAACACTGAACTAACGCTATTGTTAACCTTAACCCTGGACTAAAGTTAATGGATATAAGGCCTTATGTCTTCGCTGGACACCTTGATTGTCTCAGATGCAGTTGTATGTGGAGAGTTGATGGCCATTGCGCAAATGTTCAACATGGTCTTCAAGCTACTGCACTCACAGTATGTATCAAAAGTTCTCTTAAAACCATCTGTCCCCAGCCCCAGAGCACCCTCCCTGATGTCTTTCTATGGGTACTCAGTGGAAGGAAGCGATTGGCTTATGTCCGCATCCCTGCCCATTCCATCCTCTTCTCATTGGTTGAGGAGCAAAGGGGAACAGACTGTGGCAAAGTCACCACTCTCTACATGAAGGTCTCTACACACAGTGGCATCATGTGGTATCATGTCAAAATAACAATCCACAAAGTCAACAGACAATTTTACCAGACAAACAACATCTTGGATCATGTGTGCAGACTCCAGGGTGTGCCGTCGGCGAGGTGTTTGCTAAGCTTGAGGTTTACCTGTGGCTTGGACTCGCCAAGTACAGCAAGGAGGCCATCAACTCTCTGCCAGAAGACTTCCTTCCTGTTTATGAGGAGAAGGAGAAGGAAGACGATAACCAGGCTGTGAGTGACCTGAGGAAGGGGATGCCTATCAGTTTGTCATGTCAGGGTGAGTGATAAAGGATACTGTCAATACAGTAAAAGAAATACCCTACTAGAAATACTACACCCAGACAAGACGCAACACCTAGATACCTAGACAAGATGCAACACCTAGACAAAGCACCTAGACAAGACACCTAGACACCTAGACAAGATGCAACACCTAGACAAAGCACCTAGACAAGACACCTAGACACCTAGACAAGATGCAACACCTAGACAAAGCACCTAGACAAGACACCTAGACACCTAGACAAGATGCAACACCTAGACAAAGCACCTAGACAAAACACCTAGACACCTAGACAAGACACATAGACAAGACACCTAGACACCTAGACAAGATGCAACACCTAGACAAAGCACCTAGACAAGACACCTAGACACCTAGACAAGATGCAACACCTAGACAAAGCACCTAGACAAGACACCTAGACACCTAGACAAGATGCAACACCTAGACAAGCACCTAGACAAAACACTAGACCCTAGACAAAGCACACTAGACAAGACACCTAGACACCTAGACAAGATGCAACACCTAGACAAAGCAACCTAGACAAAGCACCTAGACAGACACCTAAGACAAGATGCAACACCTAGACAAAGCACCTAGACAAGAACACCTAGACACCTAGACAAGATGCAACACCTAGACCAAAGCCACCTAGACAAGACACCTAGACACCTAGACAAGATGCAACACCTAGACAAAGCACCTAGACAAGACACCCTAGACACCTAGACAAGATGCAACACCTAGACAAAGCACCTAGACAAGACACCTAGACACCTAGACAAGATGCAACACCTAGACAAAGCACCTAGACAAGACACCTAGACACCTAGACAAGATGCAACACCTAGACACCTAGACAAGATGCAACACCTAGACACCTAGACAAGGCACCTAGACAAGATGCAACACCTAGACAAAGCACCTAGACAAAACACCTAGACACTCTAGACGAAAGATGCAACACCTAGGACAAGCCTAGACAACGGCACCGTAGACAAGAACACCTAGACAACCCTAGGACAAGATGCAACACCTAGACAAAGGCAACCTAGACAACCCTAGACAAGACACATACGACAACCGAGACCAAGACACATCAGACAAGACACCTAGATACCTAGACAAGATGCAAACACCTAGCCTAAACAGAAAAAACCAACACCTTAGAACCAAGGCCAGCGCATATGATCTAACGAATCACAGACTTAGAGCACCTTAGAGCGAAGATCGACAACACCGTAGACAAAGCACCTAGACAAGACCCTAGACACGTAGACAGATGCAACACCTAGACAAAAGCACGCTAGACAGAGACACCCTAGGACACCTAGACAAGATGCAACACCTCAGACAAAGCACCTAAGACAAGGACACTCTAGACACCAGACCAAGATGTCGAACACCTAGACACAAGCACCTAGACCAAGACACCTAGACACCTAGACAAGATGCAACACCTAGACAAAGCACCTAGACAAGACACTAGACACTCTAGACAAGATGCAACACCTAGACAAAGCACCTAGACAACGACACCTAGACACCTAGACAAGATGCAACACCTAGACAAAGCACCTAGACAAGACACCTAGACACCTAGACAAGATGCAACACCTAGACAAAGCACCTAGACAAGACACCTAGACACCTAGACAAGATGCAACACCTAGACAAAGCACCTAGACAAGACACCTAGACACCTAGACAAGATGCAACACCTAGACACCTAGACAAGATGCAACACCTAGACACCTAGACAAGGCACCTAGACAAGATGCAACACCTAGACAAAGCACCTAGACAAAACACCTAGACACCTAGACAAGATGCAACACCTAGACACCTAGACAAGGCACCTAGACAAGACACCTAGACACCTAGACAAGATGCAACACCTAGACAAGGCACCTAGACACCTAGACAAGACACATAGACACCGAGACAAGACACATAGACAAGACACCTAGATACCTAGACAAGATGCAACACCTAGACACCTAGACAAGGCACCTAGACAAGACACCTAGACACCTAGACAAGATGCAACACCTAGACAAGACACCTAGACACCTAGACAAGATGCAACACCTAGACAAAGCACCTAGACAAGACACCTAGACACCTAGACAAGATGCAACACCTAGACAAAGCACCTAGACAAGACACCTAGACACCTAGACAAGATGCAACACCTAGACAAAGCACCTAGACAAGACACCTAGACACCTAGACAAGATGCAACACCTAGACAAAGCACCTAGACAAGACACCTAGACACCTAGACAAGATGCAACACCTAGACAAAGCACCTAGACAAGACACCTAGACACCTAGACAAGATGCAACACCTAGACAAAGCACCTAGACAAGACACCTAGACACCTAGACAAGATGCAACACCTAGACAAAGCACCTAGACAAGACACCTAGACACCTAGACAAGATGCAACACCTAGACACCTAGACAAGGCACCTAGACAAGACACCTAGACACCTAGACAAGATGCAACACCTAGACAAGACACCTAGACACCTAGACAAGATGCAACACCTAGACACCTAGACGAGACAAGACACATAGACAAGACACCTAGATACCTAGACAAGATGCAACACCTAGACACCTAGACAAGGCACCTAGACAAGACACCTAGACACCTAGACAAGATGCAACACCTAGACACCTAGACAAGGCACCTAGACACCTAGACAAGATGCAACACCTAGACACCTAGACAAGATGCAACACCTAGACACCTAGACAAGGCACCTAGACAAGATGCAACACCTAGACAAAGCACCTAGACAAGACACCTAGACACCTAGACAAGATGCAACACCTAGACAAAGCACCTAGACAAGACACCTAGACACCTAGACAAGATGCAACACCTAGACAAGGCACCTAGACACCTAGACAAGACACATAGACACCGAGACAAGACACATAGACAAGACACCTAGATACCTAGACAAGATGCAACACCTAGACACCTAGACAAGGCACCTAGACAAGACACCTAGACACCTAGACAAGATGCAACACCTAGACAAAGCACCTAGACAAGACACCTAGACACCTAGACAAGATGCAACACCTAGACACCTAGACAAGACACCTAGACACCTAGACAAGACACCTAGACAAGACACCTAGATACCTAGAACATAGACAAGGCACCTAGACAAGACACCTAGACACCTAGACAAGACACATAGACACCTAGACACCTAGACACCTAGACAAGGCACCTAGACAAGACACCTAGACACCTAGACAAGACACATAGACACCTAGACAAGGCCTAGACAAGACAAACAAACTAGAAACCCTAGACAAGACACTAGACACCTAGACAAGACACAACACTAGAACCTAGACAACACAGACAAACAACAGACAAGACACCTAGACTAAGACAAATAGACACCTAGACAAGACACAACAACTAGAAACCTAGACAAGACACCTAGACACCTAGACAAGAAACAACTAGACACCTAGACAAGACACCTAGACACCTAGACAAGACACATAGACAAGACAACTAGACACCTAGACAAGACACAACAACTAGAAACCTAGACAAGACAACTAGACACCTAGACAAGACAACTAGACACCTAGACAAGACAACTAGACACCTAGACAAGACACAACAACTAGAAACCTAGACAAGACACAACAACTAGAAACCTAGACAAGACAACTAGACACCTAGACAAGACAACTAGACACCTAGACAAGACACAACAACTAGAAACCTAGACAAGACAACTAGACACCTAGACAAGACAACTAGACACCTAGACAAGACAACTAGACACCTAGACAAGACACAACAACTAGAAACCTAGACAAGACAACTAGACACCTAGACAAGACAACTAGACACCTAGACAAGACACAACAACTAGAAACCTAGACAAGACAACTAGACACCTAGACAAGACAACTAGACACCTAGACAAGACAACTAGATACCTAGACAAGACAACTAGATACCTAGACAAGACAACTAGAAACCTAGACAAGACAACTAGCCTAGACAAGACTAGAATATTGAAAGGATAATCAATTCTAATCACCTAGACAAGACAATCGCTGATCACGCGGTGAAGTATCGTTCGGGCACCACCGTAATATGCCTGCGAGCGAGGACTCAACGCGAGGGGTGGGCTGGTGAGTCGCCATGACGGGGGGCCAGTGAGGAGGCTTCGAATGCGCGGGAGGCCTTCAAAAATTTGGAGGTGGTGACAAGACAACTAGATACCTAGACAAGACAACTAGACACCTAGACAAGACAACTAGACACCTAGACAAGACAAAACAACTAGAAACCTAGACAAGACAACTAGACACCTAGACAAGACAACTAGACACCTAGACAAGACACAACAACTAGAAACCTAGACAAGACAACTAGACACCTAGACAAGACAACTAGACACCTAGACAAGACAACTAGACACCTAGACAAGACACAACAACTAGAAACCTAGACAAGACAACTAGACACCTAGACAAGACACAACAACTAGAAACCTAGACAAGACAACTAGACACCTAGACAAGACAACTAGACACCTAGACAAGACAACTAGACACCTAGACAAGACACAACAACTAGAAACCTAGACAAGACAACTAGACACCTAGACAAGACAACTAGACACCTAGACAAGACAACTAGATACCTAGACAAGACAACTAGACACCTAGACAAGACAACTAGACACCTAGACAAGACAACAACTAGAAACCTAGACAAGACACAACAACTAGAAACCTAGACAAGACAACTAGACACCTAGACAAGACAACTAGACACCTAGACAAGACACAACAACTAGAAACCTAGACAAGACAACTAGACACCTAGACAAGACAAAACAACTAGAAACCTAGACAAGACAACTAGACACCTAGACAAGACACAACAACTAGAAACCTAGACAAGACACAACAACTAGAAACCTAGACAAGACAACTAGACACCTAGACAAGACACAGACACCAGGACAAGACACAACAACTAGACAAGACAACTAGACACCTAGACAAGACACAACAACTAGAAACCTAGACAAGACAACTAGACACCTAGACAAGACAACTAGATACCTAGACAAGACAACTAGATACCTAGACAAGACAACTAGACACCTAGACAAGACAACTAGACACCTAGACAAGACAACTAGACACCTAGACAAGACACAACAACTAGAAACCTAGACAAGACAACTAGACACCTAGACAAGACAACTAGACACCTAGACAAGACACAACAACTAGAAACCTAGACAAGACAACTAGACACCTAGACAAGACACAACAACTAGAAACCTAGACAAGACAACGACAAGACAACTAGAAACCTAGACAAGACAACTAGACACCTAGACAAGACACAAGACAACTAGAAACCTAGACAAGACAACTAGACACCTAGACAAGACAACTAGACACCTAGACAAGACAACTAGACACCTAGACAAGACAAACAACTAGAAACCTAGACAAGACAACTAGACACCTAGACAAGACACAACAACTAGAAACCTAGACAAGACACAACAACTAGAAACCTAGACAAGACAACTAGACACCTAGACAAGACAACTAGACACCTAGACAAGACACAACAACTAGAAACCTAGACAAGACAACTAGACACCTAGACAAGACACCTAGACAAGACACAACAACTAGACACCTAGACAAGACAACTAGACACCTAGACAAGACACAACAACTAGAAACCTAGACAAGACAACTAGACACCTAGACAAGACAACTAGACACCTAGACAAGACACAACAACTAGAAACCTAGACAAGACAACTAGACACCTAGACAAGACAAAACAACTAGAAACCTAGACAAGACAACTAGACACCTAGACAAGACACAACAACTAGAAACCTAGACAAGACACAACAACTAGAAACCTAGACAAGACAACTAGACACCTAGACAAGACAACTAGACACCTAGACAAGACACAACAACTAGACACCTAGACAAGACAACTAGACACCTAGACAAGACACAACAACTAGAAACCTAGACAAGACAACTAGACACCTAGACAAGACAACTAGACACCTAGACAAGACAACTAGACACCTAGACAAGACAACTAGACACCTAGACAAGACAACTAGACACCTAGACAAGACAACTAGACACCTAGACAAGACACAACAACTAGAAACCTAGACAAGACAACTAGACACCTAGACAAGACAACTAGACACCTAGACAAGACACAACAACTAGAAACCTAGACAAGACAACTAGACACCTAGACAAGACACAACAACTAGAAACCTAGACAAGACAACTAGACACCTAGACAAGACAACTAGACACCTAGACAAGACAACTAGACACCTAGACAAGACACAACAACTAGAAACCTAGACAAGACAACTAGACACCTAGACAAGACAACTAGACACCTAGACAAGACAACTAGACACCTAGACAAGACAACTAGACACCTAGACAAGACAACTAGACACCTAGACAAGACAACTAGATACCTAGACAAGACAACTAGACACCTAGACAAGACAACTAGACACCTAGACAAGACAACTAGACACCTAGACAAGACACAACAACTAGAAACCTAGACAAGACAACTAGACACCTAGACAAGACAACAACTAGAAACCTAGACAAGACAACTAGACACCTAGACAAGACACAACAACTAGAAACCTAGACAAGACAACTAGACACCTAGACAAGACAACTAGACACCTAGACAAGACACAACAACTAGAAACCTAGACAAGACAACTAGACACCTAGACAAGACAAAACAACTAGAAACCTAGACAAGACAACTAGACACCTAGACAAGACACAACAACTAGAAACCTAGACAAGACAACTAGACACCTAGACAAGACAACTAGACACCTAGACAAGACAACTAGACACCTAGACAAGACACAACAACTAGAAACCTAGACAAGACAACTAGACACCTAGACAAGACAACTAGACACCTAGACAAGACAACTAGATACCTAGACAAGACAACTAGATACCTAGACAAGACAACTAGACACCTAGACAAGACACAACAACTAGAAACCTAGACAAGACACAACAACTAGAAACCTAGACAAGACAACTAGACACCTAGACAAGACAACTAGACACCTAGACAAGACACAACAACTAGAAACCTAGACAAGACAACTAGACACCTAGACAAGACAACTAGACACCTAGACAAGACACAACAACTAGAAACCTAGACAAGACAACTAGACACCTAGACAAGACAACTAGACACCTAGACAAGACAACTAGACACCTAGACAAGACACAACAACTAGAAACCTAGACAAGACAACTAGACACCTAGACAAGACACATAGACACCAGGACAAGACATAGCACCTGGACACGACAGGTGTAGTAATATTGAATGGTAATATTTAATACTCACCTCACCATACAGACAGCAGATACTTCCAGCTGCGGTGCCATCTCTATCAGGCGCGTGGCCTCATGGCAGCCGATGACAACGGGCTGTCGGATCCCTTCGCTAAGGTGCTGTTCTCCACCCAGTGCCAGGTCACAGGGGTAAGTGTGTGTCTGTTCTATGTGCATGTGAGTGTGTGATGCACAATGGCTTCTTTCATCCAAAAACACATCTGCTTACAGTTCATTCAGATGGCTTTGACTGAGCGCAAGGGATAAAGAAAGGAGAAAAAGAAATATGTAATCATTATTTAATATTTTGTGATACTTAGTGTAAGATATAGTAATATTCCCTATGTTCCTTGAACTTAAACCTTTAATTAGTTGAGGTGTACATAAGCCCACTGCTCACAATCAATGTGGAATAAGGCCAGACTCGACTGTAAACACGTTCAAATCAACACTCACTCATTGACAATTCTAAGGTAGCAGGGAAATGATTGCTTGACGATGACAATGAGTATATAGCAGCCACAGCACCCGCTTTTAAGAATAACACATTGGTCATGTGTTTCATAAACATGAATAGACTAGACTTATTAAGGGTCTTGTATAAAGGGTAAGATTTATAATATTCTTTTATGTGCGTTCAAACGAAAGTGGCTCATTTCATAAGCTGTTCATGGTGTTTGATTCTTCTCTGGTATCCACCTTTCAGAACAGCACAAGCATGCATTCTTCTCAGATGTCCATGGTTGTTCTCAGGTGTTTGTACCTCTTTTCAGGTGTTCATTGCTCTACTCGGGTGTCCATGGGTTTTCTCAGGTGTTTGTGGCTCTCCTCTGGTGTTTGTGGCTCTTCTCATGTGTTTGTGGCACTTCTCAGGTGTTCTTGGCTCTTTTCAGGTTTTCATGGATCTTCTCAGATGTTCATGGTTGTTCTCAGATGTCCATGGTTGTTCTCAGGTGTTTGTACCTCTTTTCAGGTGTTCATTGCTCTACTCAGGTGTCCATGGGTTTTCTCAGGTGTTTGTGGCTCTTCTCAGGTGTTTGTGGCTCTTCTCAGGTGTTTGTGGCTCTTCTCTGGTGTTCGTGGCTCTTCTCAGGTGTTTGTGGCTCTTCTCTGGTGTTTGTGGCTCTTCTCTGGTGTTTGTGGCTCTTCTCAGCTGTTTGTGGCTCTACTCAGCTGTTTGTGGCTCTACTCAGGTGTTCATGGCTCTTCTCAGGTGTTCATAGTTCTTCTCAGCTGTTCATAGTTCTTCTCAGCTGTTCATAGTTCTTCTCAGCTGTTCATAGTTCTTCTTAGCTGTTCATAGTTCTTCTCAGCTGTTCATAGTTCTTCTTAGCTGTTCATAGTTCTTCTCAGCTGTTCATAGTTCTTCTTAGCTGTTCATAGTTCTTCTCAGCTGTTCATAGTTCTTCTCAGGTGTTCATGGCGGCAGAGCTGCCAGCCAACAAAGAGCCTCTCTGCTTTTTAAATCCATCGGTGTTGATTGGAGCCGACCAAGACAGGATCCAAAAGTGACTGACGTGAACACATTCATTAAGATAAGATAAAATAGAACTTTATTAATCCCGAAGGAAATTCTTGAAATATGTAGTGAGATTATGTACTGATATTGAAGAAAGGCATGTATGATGATGAATAGATTTAAATGATTTGCGTTTTAGAAATAAAGCATCAATATTTTAAAAGCAAATATTGACTCCTCTAATCATTTTCCACGTCAATGTTGTGGCAGCCATAAAACAATGCATCTCACACATTCAGTACATTGGTCAACTAGCCGCTTATCCGGGGCTGGGTCGCGGTGGCAGCCGGCTCAGCAGGGCCCCCCAGGCTTCCTTCTTCCCAGCAACACTCAAGGCGTTCCCAGGCCAGACGAGATATATAATCCCTCCAGCGGGTTCTGGGTCTGCCCCGGGGTCTCCTCCCAGGTGGACGTGCCCGGAAAACCTCTAAGGGGAGGCATCCTAATCAGACGCCCGAACCATCTCAGCTGACTCCTTTATACGCGGAGGAGCAGCGGCTCTACTCCGAGTTCCCTCCGGATGTCTGAGCTCCTCACCCTATCTCTAAGACTGAGCTCCTCACCCTATCTCTAAGACTGAGCTCCTCACCCTATCTCTAAGACTGAGCTCCTCACTCTATCTCTAAGACTGAGCTCCTCACCCTATCTCTAAGACTGAGCTCCTCACCCTATCTCTAAGACTGAGCTCCTCACCCTATCTCTAAGACTGAGCTCCTCATCAAGACTGAGCACTGCTCACCCTATCAGGAAACTCATTTTG
>PIJE02002379.1:0-18229 GCA_002895965.2 Coryphaenoides rupestris | reverse complement strand
TGAGCTCCTCACCCTATCTCACTATCACTAAGACTGAGCTCCTCACCCTATCTCTAAGACTGAGCTCCTCACCCTATCTCTAAGACTGAGCTCCTCACTCTATCTCTAAGACTGAGCTCCTCACTCTATCTCTAAGACTGAGCTCCTCACTCTATCTCTAAGACTGAGCTCCTCACTATCTCTAAGACTGAGCTCCTCACTCTATCTCTAAGACTGAGCTCCTCACTCTATCTCTAAGACTGAGCTCCTCACCCTATCTCTAAGACTGAGCTCCTCACCCTATCTCGTAAGGAACTGAGCTCCTCACCTATCTCTAAGACTGAGCTCCTCACTCTATCTCTAAGACTGAGCTCCTCACCCTATCTCTAAGGCTGAGCTCTTCACCCTATCTCTAAGGCTGAGCTCCTCACCCTATCTCTAAGACTGAGCTCCTCACCCTATCTCTAAGACTGAGCTCCTCACCCTATGTCTAAGACTGAAGCTCCTCACTCTATCTCTAAGACTGAGTCCTCACCCTATCTCTAAGACTGAGCTCCTCACCCTATCTCTAAGACTGAGCTCCTCACCCTATCTCTAAGCTGAGCTCCTCACCCCTATCTCTAAGGCTGAGCTCCTCACCCTATCTCTAAGACTGAGCTCCTCACCCTATCTCTAAGACTGAGCTCCTCACCCTATCTCTAAGACTGAGCTCCTCACCCTATCTCTAAGACTGAGCTCCTCACCCTATCTCTAAGACTGAGCTCCTCACCCTATCTCTAAGACTGAGCTCCTCACTCTATCTCTAAGACTGAGCTCCTCACCCTATCTCTAAGACTGAGCTCCTCACCCTATCTCTAAGACTGAGCTCCTCACTCTATCTCTAAGACTGAGCTCCTCACCCTATCTCTAAGACTGAGCTGTGTTTTATTGTCACGTCACAGTTTACAGAAGTATAAGCAGTGAGTGAAATTCTTACGTGCAAAACGCCCGACAGCCGACCGCAGTTATAAAAGAATACAAATAGAAATAGTAATAGAATAGAAAACTATATTAACAAGTTACAAAAAATCTAAACAAAAGAAATCGGTATAAGATAAAATAAAGTATACAAAAAATATTAAGGGGAGCAATACAAATATAAATCAATAAAATATACATTGTTATATTTTGACATTCACAGAATGTCACAGAATACTTCCTCAGACAGTCACACTAGAACACACTAGAACAACACTAGCACCAGCAATTAGCACCCGGACTAGCACTAGCAGTAACACTAGCACTAGCAGTAACACTAGCAGTAGCGCCGGCACCAACACTTAGCATTACTACCAGCACTTGCACCAGGACTAGCACTAAGCAGTATCGCTAGCAGTAACACTTAGCACTAACACACCAGAGCTAGCACTAGCAGTAACACTTAGCACTAGCACTTGTTCAGCAGCCTGATGGCCTGACTGTGGAAGCTGTCTCTGAGTCTGCTCATCACTTGATACTGCGGTATCGCCTGCCTGACGGTAGGAGTGTGTACAGTTCGTGGCTGGGGTGGTTATTGTCTTTAATAATCCGTTTGGCCTTGGCCACGCACCGCCTGGTGTATATATCCAGGAGGGAGGGAAGCTCACCTCCAACGATGTACTGGGCCGTCCACACCACCCTCTGTAGTGTTCTACGCTCCAGTGCGGTGCAGTTCCCGTACCAGACGGTGATGCATCCAGTGAGAACACTCTCGATGGTACTGGAGTAGAATGTTCTGAGGATGCGGGGGCACATGTTGAATTTCCTCAGTCGCCTGAGGAAATACAGGCGTTGTTGGGCCTTTTTTCACCACGTGGTGTGGTGTCCGTGGTCCATGGTGAGGTCCGTCGGAGATGTGCACGCCGATGACTTGAAAGCCGCCTGACCCTTCTCTCCTGAGCAGCACCGTCGATGGAGATGGGGGCGTGCCTCTCCTCTCCGCCTTCCTGTAGTCCACTGATCACTCCTTGGTCTTCCTTGACGTTGAGGGAGAGGTTATTCTCTTGGCAACCCAATGGTGCCAGTGGATCCGCCCTCCCCCCTGTAGACTGTCTCGTCGTCGTCGGCGACCAGACCCAACACTGTTGTGTCGTCAGCAAACTTGATGAAGACGTTGGAGCTGTGCATAGCCATGCGGTCGTGGGTGTACAGGGAGTAGAGGAGAAGGCTCAACACGCATCCCTGAGGGGCTCCCGTGTTGAGGGTCAGCGGCTCTGAGGTGGTGCTGCCCATCCTCACCACCTGGCGGCGGCCCGACAGGAAGTCCAGTATCCAGCTGCACATGGTCGGGTGCAGGCCTAGACCCCTGAGCTTGGTGTCGAGCTTGGCAGGAACTATGGTGTTGAACGCTGAGCTGAAGTCCACAAACAGCATTCGCACACAACAGTTCTTCCCCTCCAGGTGAGAGAGGGCGGTGTGAAGTGCCATGGCAATGGCGTCGTCGGTGGATCTGTTTTGACGGTACGCAAATTGCCATGGGTCCAGCATGGCAGGCAACATGGAACAAATGAAGTCCTTGACCAGCCTCTCGAAGCATTTACTGACAATCGAGGTGAGGGCTACGGGTCTCCAGTCATTCAGGCAGGTTACCTTGGGGTGTTTAGGGACAGGCACGATGATGGACATCTTGAAGACCTCGGGAACAACAGCCTGGGACAGGGACAGGTTGAAGATGTCTGCGAAGACTCCTGCCAGCTGGTCTGCGCATGCTCTGAGGACGCGCCCCGGGATGTGGTCTGGGCCCGCCGCCTTCCGGATGTCCACCCGCTTGACCTAGTACTCTAGTAATATACCTTAGTATACTCTAGTAATATACCTTGACCTAGTACTCTAGTAATATACCTTAGTATACTCTAGTAATATACCTTGACCTAGTACTCTAGTAATATACCTTAGTATACTCTAGTAATCTACCTTGACCTAGTACTCTAGTAATATACCTTAGTATACTCTAGTAATATACCTTGACCTAGTACTCTAGTAATATACCTTAATATACTTTAGTAATATACCTTGACCTAGTACTCTAGTAATATACCTTAGTATACTCTAGTAATATACCTTAGTATATTCTAGTAATATACCTTAATATACTCTAGTAATATACCTTAGTATACTCTAGTAATATACCTTAATATACTCTAGTAATATACCTTGACCTAGTACTCTAGTAATATACCTTAGTATACTCTAGTAATATACCTTGACCTAGTACTCTAGTAATATACCTTAGTATACTCTAGTAATATACCTTGACCTAGTACTCTAGTAATATACCTTAGTATACTCTAGTAATATACCTTAATATACTCTAGTAATATACCTTGACCTAGTACTCTAGTAATATACCTTAGTATACTCTAGTAATATACCTTAATATACTCTAGTAATATACCTTGACCTAGTACTCTAGTAATATACCTTAGTATACTATCGTAATATACCTTAATATACTCTGGTAATATACCTTGACCTAGTACTCTAGTAATATACCTTAATATGCTCTAGTAATATACCTTGATCTAGTACTCTAGTAATATACCTTGACCTAGTACTCTAGTAATATACCTTAATATACTCTAGTAATATACCTTCACTTAGTACTCCAGTAATATACCTTAATATACTCTAGTAATATACAGTACCTTGAACTAGTACTCTAGTAATACCTTATGATCCTCTTCATTTACTCTGTGTGTAGGGCTAACTCTAACTAACTCTGTGATGTACTCTCTGTGTAGGGCTAACTCTAACTAACTCTGTGATGTACTCTCTGTGTAGGGCTAACTCGAACTAACTCTGTGATGTACTCTCTGTGTAGGGCTAACTCTAACTAACTCTGTGATGTACTCTCTGTGTAGGGCTAACTCTAACTAACTCTGTGATGTACTCTGTGTAGGGCTAACTCTAACTAACTCTGTGATGTACTCTCTGTGTAGGGCTAACTCTAACTAACTCTGTGATGTACTCTCTGTGTAGGGCTAACTCTAACTAACTCTGTGATGTACTCTCTGTGTAGGGCTAACTCTAACTAACTCTGTGATGCACTCTCTGTGTAGGGCTAACTCTAACTAACTCTGTGATGTACTCTCTGTGTAGGGCTAACTCTAACTAACTCTGTGATGTACTCTCTGTGTAGGGCTAACTCTAACTAACTCTGTGATGATACTCTCCTGTTAGGGCTAACTCGAACTAACTTGATGTACTCTCTGTGTAGGGCTAACTCTAACTAACTGTGATGTATTCTCTGTGTAGGGCTAACTCTAACTAACTCTGTGATGTACTCTCTGTGTAGGGCTAACTCGAACTAACTCTGTGATGTACTCTCTGTGTAGGGCTAAACTCTAACTAACTCTGTGATGTACTCTCTTGTAGGGCTAACTCTAACTAACTCTGTGATGTACTCTCTGTGTAGCGGCTAAACTCTAACTAACTTTTCCTGGGGGTGATGTAACTCTCTGTGCTAGTGCTAACTCTAACGTAACTCTGTGATGTACTCTCTGCTGTAGGGCTAACTCTAACTAACTCTGTGATGTACTCTCTGTGTAGGGCTAATCTAACTAACTCTGTGATGCACTCTCTGTGTAGGGCTAACTCTAACTAACTCTGTGAATGGTACTCTCTGATGTAGGGCTAACTCTAACTAACTCTGTGATGTACTCTCTGTGTAGGGCTAACTCTAACTAACTCTGTGATGTACTCTCTGTGTAGGGCTAACTCGAACTAACTGTGATGTACTCTCTGTGTAGGGCTAACTCTAACTAACTGTGATGTATTCTCTGTGTAGGGCTAACTCTAACTAACTCTGTGATGTACTCTCTGTGTAGGGCTAACTCTAACTAACTCTGTGATGTACTCTCTGTGTAGGGCTAACTCTAACTAACTCTGTGATGTACTCTCTGTGTAGGGCTAACTCTAACTAACTGTGATGTACTCTCTGTGTAGGGCTAACTCGAACTAACTGTGATGTACTCTCTGTGTAGGGCTAACTCTAACTAAATCTGTGATGTATCTCTGTGTAGGGCTAACTCTAACTAACTGTGGATGTATCTCTGTGTATGAGCTAACTCTAACCTACTCTGGTGATGTACTCTCTGTGTAGGGCTACTCTAACTAACTCTGTGATGTACTCTCTGTGTAGGGCTAACTCTAACTAATCTGTGATGTACTCTCTGTGTAGGGCTAACTCTAACTAACTCTGTGATGTACTCTGTGTAGGGCTAACTCTAACTAACTCTGTGATGTACTCTCTGTGTAGGGCTAACTCTAACTAACTCTGTGATGTACTCTCTGTGTAGGGCTAACTCTAACTAACTCTGTGATGTACTCTGTGTAGGGCTAACTCTAACATACTCTGTGATGTACTCTGGTGTAGGGCTTAACTTAGGCTAACTCTAACACTCTGTGATGTACTCTCCTGTGTAGGGCTAACTTCTAACTAAACTCTATGATGTACTCTCCTGTGTAGGGCTAACTCTAACTAACTCTGTGATTGTACTCTCTGTGTAGGGCTAACTCTAACTAACTCTATGCATGTCACTCTCTGGTGTAGGGCCTAACTCTAACTAACTCTGTGATGTACTCATCTGTGTAGGGCTAACTCTAACTAACTCTGTGATGTACTCTCTGTGTAGGGCTAACTCTAACTAACTCTGTGATGTACTCTCTGTGTAGGGCTAACTCTAACTAACTCTGTGATGTACTCTCTGTGTAGGGCTCACTCTAACTAACTCTGTGATGTACTCTCTGTGTAGGGCTAACTCTAACTAACTCTGTGATGTACTCTCTGTGCTAGGGCTTCACTCTAACTACACTCTGTGATGCTACTCTCTGTGTAGGGCTAACCTTCTAACTAACTCTGTGATGTACTACTCTGTGTAGGGCTAACTCTAAACTAACTCTTGTGCGATGTACTCCTACTGTGTAGGGCAGCCCCGAGCCCCCCCCCCCAGGGCCGCCCCCCCCATTTGGCAGAGCGTTTGCGGAGCCAGAAATTAAGTTTGTGGAGAATGTGTACCAGAAGCCCCGCCTCCGTTTCTTTGACATCACCAGAGGAAAGTCCTCAGCTGGCGAGCTGTTGGCTGCTTTTGAACTCATAGAGCTGGACTACTCTGGCTTTGGAGAGGTACTACTACTACGACTGCTGCTACTAGTACTACGATAGGATTACTAACTATTAGTTGATTTTAACGCTGCCTTTTAACTGCTTATGGACCCTAGTTCAGGATACAGTTCCAGTGAAATTAGATTTTAGGCCATATTGCAATCCACCTATTATGTAGAAATATAGACCAAACGATAGCTGAATAGAGAGTCGTGCTGCTGCCCAGCCCTTTGCTTGGAGCCCTGTCTCCTGAGCAGTGAACCTTCCACAAGACAGACCTATCCTATGTTAACAAGAATCACTACGGTTGCGTGGGCTTGCCAGTTGGCCCCCACCCGCCACAGCAGGTGCAAAGGTCTGTCTCTGCGTGCAGCACCACCACGCTGGACAACGCAGGCGCACCCCCCCCCCCCCCCCCCCCACAACCTTTCAGACAGCCGGGTCGCGACCTCCCCCTGCGGAAAGGAGAGTACACCCAGATCTTATCTCCTGGCTGGAAGGCCTGTCCCCGACACCGTTAGTCATAGGCCCTCTTCTGCCGCACGCCGGAATAAGCCTGGGCTTAACGGGTGTAGTTGTGGATCACCTGTAGCCGGTCCCTCAGCCTCCAGTAGTAGTCCATCTCTTCCCCCCCCAGTGATCTTTTATATAGCGCTTTACAGTTGCCTGACATCCACCCATTCATATACCGATGTCGGTGCCAATGCTAGGTAACAACCAACACGTCAGGAGCAGTTAGGGTGAGGGTCTTGCTCAGGGACACTTCAACAATTAGCTAGGCGGAGCCCGGGAATTGAACCAGCAACCTTCCTGTTGCCAGACCCTCTCTTGCCTCCTGAGCTACTGCCGCCCACAAGTCCAAATCCACCGGTGTCCAGAGTTCCCCCCCGAACATGAGGGCAGCAGGCATACACTGGCTGGACTCCTGGACAGCAGTTTGGTATGACCACAGACCAGGGGCAGGTGGCGGTCCCAGTCCCACTGGTTTTGGCTGGTGAGGATGGCAAGCTGGGGTCCTCCAGCAGCCTCTCTGCTATCTGTGTATTGGTGCTCTGATCAGGCACCGCGGGCCACTTTGTGAAGTAATCTAACCTAACCCTAACCCCACCTTGTGAAGTAATCCAACCTAACCCAAACCTGTGTCTGTGTGTGTGTGTGTGTGTGTGTGTGTGTGTGTGTGTGTGTGTGTGTGTGTGTGTGTGTGTGTGTGTGTGTGTGTGTGTGTGTGTGTGTGTGTGTCTAGCCTTGTCTCCCCATCTCAGTGGAACCACAGGAAGTTCAGTTTGTTTCTGAACGTTTTGTCATCCCAGAAGGAATCCGACCCATTCTGTCCACATTCAGGATAGAGGTACACACACACACACTACACGCACACTACACGCACACTACACACACACTACACACACACAACAGGCACACTACGCACGCACTACGCACGCACTACACACACTACACACACACAACACGCACACCACACACACTACACACAAACTACATGCACACTACACACACACACAGGCCACTTTTCCACCAAAGTGAACCAAGAGCTGGTTCTGGGCTGGTGCTAGTGCCAGTTCGGAGCTGGTTCAACTTAAGAACCGGTTTGCTTTTCCACCGGCTAGAGAGCCTCGAGAGCCAACCCGCCCCTACGTCATTACGTCACTGTACGTCTGTAGAAGTCTCCGCCTTCCCAGCAACGCGAGCACAACAAGAACAATGGCGGACTACATCGCGATACGAGTGATCTTGTTTTTGTAATTGTATATTTTGTTACGACCTGTTCTGTCATAACTCAAATAAAAACTGAATCTTATTTGTTTCTCTGTTTAAGTATACTGAAGAAGACATGTTAACAAAATGTTTATTTAGAAAAACAATGCTGCTCCGTTAATTCGCGGTTCTGATGGGGGGGGGGGGGGGGGGGGTGCGCTGTTCATTTGCGGTTCTGATGGGGGGGGGGGCGGGTGCGCTGTTAATTCGCGGTTCTGATGGGGGGTGCGCTGTTCATTCGCGGTTCTGATGGGGGGGGTGCGCTGTTAATTCGCGGTTCTGATGGGGGGGGTGCGCTGTTAATTCGCGGTTCTGATGGGGGGGGTGCGCTGTTAATTCGCGGTTCTGATGGGGGGGGGGTGCGCTGTTAATTCGCGGTACTGATGGGGGGGGGGTGCGCTGTTAATTCGCGGTTCTGATGGGGGGGTGCGCTGTTAATTCGCGGTTCTGATGGGGGGGGGGTGCGCTGTTAATTCGCGGTTCTGATGGGGGGGTGCGCTGTTAATTCGCGGTTCTGATGGGGGGGGTGCGCTGTTAATTCGCGGTTCTGATGTGGGGGGGGTGCGCTGTTAATTCGCGGTTCTGATGAGGGGGGGTGCGCTGTTAATTCGTGGTTCTTATGGGGGGGGGGGTGCGCTGTTAATTCGCTGTTCTGATGGGGGGGGGGGGTGCTCCGTTAATTGGTGGGGATTCTACGCCCATGCTCGGTACCAGGCTCAGTTGCTATTAAACATCCATAAACGCCAACTCGGTCTCATCTCTTTATTTCAATATTCCTTGGCTAAGAATATTACAAGGTTAACGTTGCGTTGCCAAAGTGGTATCGGTGCGGTTGTATCGGAGTAGTCACTTCCATTGTCGGGGTTTGTTGTGAAATGGAGCTCAGAAAGTTTTTGGCGGACTTGCTAATCCCGCCCCCAGCCACTGACGTAGTCGGTTCTTAGTTGGTTCAACTCTGGCCCCGCACAGAGCTGAACGCACACTACTCATAATAATAATAATAATACTAATAATAATCAGAACAATAATTCCGTTTTTATATAGTGTACATAATCTGTGTATGAATATAAAGTGTGTGTGTGTGTGTGTAGGTGTTGTTCTGGGGCCTCCGGGACCTGAAGCGGGTGCATCTGTTTGAAGTGGAGCACCCTGTGGTGAGGGTGGAGTGCGGTGGGAAGCGCCTGGAGTCTGAGGAGCTTCACAGCTACAAGACCCACCCCAACTTCAAGGGGCTGGTCAGCTACTTCGATGTGGTAAGACAGTAATACTCAAAATAATCCAAATGTAGAATCTTCACAAAAAAACTACAAACGTGATCTAAATCTATTCTTATCTTTATGTAGCATCAACGATATATTGCTGTCTCGCTCAACAAATGTACTTATTGTAAAACGATTTGCATAAAAGCATTTGCCAAATTCCCTAAATGTAAATGTACTAGCATTAGTATTGAATAATATGAATAAAGTAGTTGATGTTTCTAACAGGAGCTCCCCGAGCAGCCCTACCTCCATCCTCCACTGACGGTGTTTGTGGTGGAGCAGCGAGCGTTTGGAAGCATAGCTCTGGTGGGGTCCCACCAGGTCCCCAGTCTGCTGGCCTTCACCCCCCCAGAGCTCGGCGACATGCAGGAGGAGGAGGAAGAAGAGGATCCTCCACCAGGTAGGGTTAGCCTTAAGTCTCCAAGCATAAACCATTAAAGTTAAGGGTTAGGGTTAACCTCAAACCTCCAAGCATCAGCCATGAAGGTTGATGGTTAGGGTTAACCTTAAACCTCCAAGCATCAGCCATTAAGTTACATTTACATTTACATTTAGGGCATTTGGGAGACGCTGACGGGTTAAGGGTTAGGGCTAGCCTTAAGCCTCCAGCATGGAACATTAGGGTTAAGAGTTTGGGTTCAACTTAAGCCTCCCAGCATGAACCATTATTTATGGGAAGGATTAAACCTAACCCTTACTCTTCCTCCTAACCCTTCAGTGAAGAAGAGCCCTCGGCGCGTGGACAACACTCTGACGAAAGTAAACAATATGGGCCTCATGGGACTGTCACTCAAACAGTCCAAAATACCCACCATGCCCCTGAGTATCATTAAGGTATGGAACCCCTAACCCCTATCTCCTACCCTAACCCTTATCCTCTAACCCTAACCCCTACCCTAACCCTCTTCTCTAACACTAACCCTCTTCTCTAACCCTAACCCTCTTCTCTAACTCTAACCCTCTTCTCTAACTCTAACCCTCTTCTCTAACCCTAACCCTCTTCTCTAACTCTAACCCTCTTCTCTAACCCTAACCCTCTTCTCTAACTCTAACCCTCTTCTCTAACTCTAACCCTCTTCTCTAACCCTAACCCTCTTCTCTAACTCTAACCCTCTTCTCTAACACTAACCCTCTTCTCTAACTCTAACCCTCTTCTCTAACCCTCTAACCCTCTTCTCTAACTCTAACCCTCTTCTCTAACTCTAACCCTCTTCTCTAACCCTCTTCTCTAACTCTAACCCTCTTCTCTAACCCTCTTCTCTAACCCTAACCCTCTTCTCTAACACTAACCCTCTTCTCTAACTCTAACCCTCTTCTCTAACACTAACCCTCTTCTCTAACTCTAACCCTCTTCTCTAACACTAACCCTCTTCTCTAACCCTAACCCTCTTCTCTAACATAACCCTCTTCTCTAACCCTCTAACCACCTCTTCTCTCTAACCCTCTTCTCTAACCCTCTTCTCTAACCCTAACTCTCTTCTCTAACTCTAACCCTCTTCTCTAACTCTAACCCTCTTCTCTAACACTAACCCTCTTCTCTAACTCTAACCCTCTTCTCTAACTCTAACCCTCTTCTCTAACCCTAACCCTCTTCTCTAACTCTAACCCTCTTCTCTAACCCTAACCCTCTTCTCTAACTCTAACCCTCTTCTCTAACCCTAACCCTCTTCTCTAACCCTAACCCTCTTCTCTAACACTAACCCTAACCTCTTCTCTAACTCTAACCCTCTTCTCTAACACTAACCCTAACCCTCTTCTCTAACTCTAACCCTCTTCTCTAACCCTCTCTTCTCTAACTCTAACCCTCTTCTCTAACCCTAACCCTCTTCTCTAACTCTAACCCTCTTCTCTAACACTAACCCTCTTCTCTAACTCTAACCCTCTTCTCTAACCCTAACCCTCTTCTCTAACACTAACCCTCTTCTCTAACTCTAACCCTCTTCTCTAACTCTAACCCTCTTCTCTAACACTAACCCTCTTCTCTAACTCTAACCCTCTTCTCTAACCCTAACCCTCTTCTCTAACTCTAACCCTCTTCTCTAACCCTAACCCTCTTCTCTAACTCTAACCCTCTTCTCTAACTCTAACCCTCTTCTCTAACTCTAACCCTCTTCTCTAACTCTAACCCTCTTCTCTAACTCTAACCCTCTTCTCTAACACTAACCCTCTTCTCTAACTCTAACCCTCTTCTCTAACTCTAACCCTCTTCTCTAACTCTAACCCTCTTCTCTAACCCTAACCCTCTTCTCTAACTCTAACCCTCTTCTCTAACTCTAACCCTCTTCTCTAACTAACCCTCTTCTCTAACTCTAACCCTCTTCTCTAACTCTAACCCTCTTCTCTAACCTAACCCTCTTCTCTAACTCTAACCCTCTTCTCTAACTCTAACCCTCTTCTCTAACACTAACCCTCTTCTCTAACCCTCTTCTCTAACTCTAACCCTCTTCTCTAACTCTAACCCTCTTCTCTAACCCTCTTCTCTAACTCTAACCCTCTTCTCTAACCCTAACCCTCTTCTCTAACTCTAACCCTCTTCTCTAACTCTAACCCTCTTCTCTAACACTAACCCTCTTCTCTAACTCTAACCCTCTTCTCTAACCCTAACCCTCTTCTCTAACCCTAACCCTCTTCTCTAACTCTAACCCTCTTCTCTAACCCTAACCCTCTTCTCTAACACTAACCCTCTTCTCTAACTCTAACCCTCTTCTCTAACACTAACCCTCTTCTCTAACCCTAACCCTCTTCTCTAACTCTAACCCTCTTCTCTAACTCTAACCCTCTTCTCTAACACTAACCCTCTTCTCTAACTCTAACCCTCTTCTCTAACTCTAACCCTCTTCTCTAACTCTAACCCTCTTCTCTAACTCTAACCCTCTTCTCTAACTCTAACCCTCTTCTCTAACACTAACCCTCTTCTCTAACTCTAACCCTCTTCTCTAACTCTAACCCTCTTCTCTAACACTAACCCTCTTCTCTAACCCTAACTCTCTTCTCTAACTCTAACCCTCTTCTCTAACTCTAACTCTCTTCTCTAACCCTAACCCTCTTCTCTAACTCTAACCCTCTTCTCTAACTCTAACCCTCTTCTCTAACTCTAACCCTCTTCTCTAACACTAACCCTCTTCTCTAACTCTAACCCTCTTCTCTAACACTAACCCTCTTCTCTAACCCTAACCCTCTTCTCTAACTCTAACCCTCTTCTCTAACTCTAACCCTCTTCTCTAACTCTAACCCTCTTCTCTAACACTAACCCTCTTCTCTAACTCTAACCCTCTTCTCTAACTCTAACCCTCTTCTCTAACTCTAACCCTCTTCTCTAACTCTAACCCTCTTCTCTAACCCTCTAACCCTCTTCTCTAACACTAACCCTCTTCTCTAACTCTAACCCTCTTCTCTAACTCTAACCCTCTTCTCTAACCCTAACCCTCTTCTCTAACACTAACCCTCTTCTCTAACTCTAACCCTCTTCTCTAACACTAACCCTCTTCTCTAACCCTAACCCTCTTCTCTAACACTAACCCTCTTCTCTAACCCTAACCCTCTTCTCTAACACTAACCCTCTTCTCTAACTCTAACCCTCTTCTCTAACACTAACCCTCTTCTCTAACTCTAACCCTCTTCTCTAACCCTAACCCTCTTCTCTAACCCTCTTCTCTAACTCTAACCCTCTTCTCTAACCCTAACCCTCTTCTCTAACTCTAACCCTCTTCTCTAACTCTAACCCTCTTCTCTAACCCTAACCCTCTTCTCTAACTCTAACCCTCTTCTCTAACTCTAACCCTCTTCTCTAACTCTAACCCTCTTCTCTAACTCTAACCCTCTTCTCTAACTCTAACCCTCTTCTCTAACTCTAACCCTCTTCTCTAACCCTAACCCTCTTCTCTAACCCTAACCCTCTTCTCTAACTCTAACCCTCTTCTCTAACACTAACCCTCTTCTCTAACTCTAACCCTCTTCTCTAACACTAACCCTCTTCTCTAACTCTAACCCTCTTCTCTAACTCTAACCCTCTTCTCTAACTCTAACCCTCTTCTCTAACCTAACCCTCTTCTCTAACTCTAACCCTCTTCTCTAACCCTAACCCTCTTCTCTAACCTAACCCTCTTCTCTAACCTAACCCTCTTCTCTAACTCTAACCCTCTTCTCTAACTCTAACCCTCTTCTCTAACACTAACCCTCTTCTCTAACTCTAACCCTCTTCTCTAACTCTAACCCTCTTCTCTAACTCTAACCCTCTTCTCTAACTCTAACCCTCTTCTCTAACCCTAACCCTCTTCTCTAACTCTAACCCTCTTCTCTAACCCTAACCCTCTTCTCTAACTCTAACCCTCTTCTCTAACACTAACCCTCTTCTCTAACTCTAACCTCTTCTCTAACTCTTCTCTAACTAACCCTCTTCTCTAACTCTAACCCTCTTCTCAACCCTAACCTCTTCTCTAACTCTAACCCTCTTCTCTAACTCTAACCCTCTTCTCTAACTCTAACCCTCTTCTCTAACTCTAACCCTCTTCTCTAACTCTAACCCTCTTCTCTAACTCTAACCCTCTTCTCTAACTCTAACCCTCTTCTCTAACCCTAACCCTCTTCTCTAACACTAACCCTCTTCTCTAACCCTAACCCTCTTCTCTAACCCTAACCTCTTCTCTAACCCTAACCCTCTTCTCTAACACTAACCCTCTTCTCTAACTCTAACCCTCTTCTCTAACTCTAACCCTCTTCTCTAACACTAACCCTCTTCTCTAACCCTAACCCTCTTCTCTAACACTAACCCTCTTCTCTAACCCTAACCCTCTTCTCTAACACTAACCCTCTTCTCTAACTCTAACCCTCTTCTCTAACTCTAACCCTCTTCTCTAACTCTAACCCTCTTCTCTAACTCTAACCCTCTTCTCTAACCCTAACCCTCTTCTCTAACTCTAACCCTCTTCTCTAACTCTAACCCTCTTCTCTAACTCTAACCCTCTTCTCTAACCCTCTTCTCTAACTCTAACCCTCTTCTCTAACACTAACCCTCTTCTCTAACCCTCTTCTCTAACTCTAACCCTCTTCTCTAACCCTCTTCTCTAACTCTAACCCTCTTCTCTAACCCTCTTCTCTAACTCTAACCCTCTTCTCTAACCCTCTTCTCTAACTCTAACCCTCTTCTCTAACTCTAACCCTCTTCTCTAACACTAACCCTCTTCTCTAACCCTAACCCTCTTCTCTAACTCTAACCCTCTTCTCTAACTCTAACCCTCTTCTCTAACCCTCTTCTCTAACCTAACCCTCTTCTCTAACTCTAACCCTCTTCTCTAACTCTAACCCTCTTCTCTAACCCTAACCCTCTTCTCTAACTCTAACCCTCTTCTCTAACTCTAACCCTCTTCTCTAACTCTAACCCTCTTCTCTAACCCTAACCCTAACCTCTTCTCTAACTCTAACCCTCTTCTCTAACACTAACCCTCTTCTCTAACTCTAACCCTCTTCTCTAACTCTAACCCTCTTCTCTAACTCTAACCCTCTTCTCTAACTCTAACCCTCTTCTCTAACCCTAACCCTCTTCTCTAACACTAACCCTCTTCTCTAACTCTAACCCTCTTCTCTAACACTAACCCTCTTCTCTAACTCTAACCCTCTTCTCTAACCCTCTTCTCTAACTCTAACCCTCTTCTCTAACCCTCTTCTCTAACCCTAACCCTCTTCTCTAACTCTAACCCTCTTCTCTAACACTAACCCTCTTCTCTAACCCTCTTCTCTAACACTAACCCTCTTCTCTAACTCTAACCCTCTTCTCTAACACTAACCCTCTTCTCTAACCCTCTTCTCTAACTCTAACCCTCTTCTCTAACTCTAACCCTCTTCTCTAACTCTAACCCTCTTCTCTAACTCTAACCCTCTTCTCTAACTCTAACCCTCTTCTCTAACCCTCTTCTCTAACACTAACCCTCTTCTCTAACTCTAACCCTCTTCTCTAACTCTAACCCTCTTCTCTAACCCTCTTCTCTAACACTAACCCTCTTCTCTAACCCTCTTCTCTAACACTAACCCTCTTCTCTAACCCTCTTCTCTAACTCTAACCCTCTTCTCTAACCCTCTTCTCTAACCCTAACCCTCTTCTCTAACACTAACCCTCTTCTCTAACTCTAACCCTGTTATCTAACACTAATGCTCTTTTCTAACCCTAACCCTCTTCTCTAACCCTAACCCTCTTCTCTAACACTAACCCTCTTCTCTAACCCTCTTCTCGAACCCTAACCCTCTTCTCTAACTCTAACCCTCTTCTCTAACCCTCTTCTCTAACCCTAACCCTCTTCTCTAACTCTAACCCTCTTCTCTAACCCTAACCCTCTTCTCTAACACTAACCCTCTTCTCTAACTAACCCTCTTCTCTAACCTAACCCTCTTCTCTAACCCTAACCCTCTTCTCTAACCCTAACCCTCTTCTCTAACACTAACCCTCTTCTCTAACTCTAACCCTCTTCTCTAACCCTCTTCTCTAACCCTAACCCTCTTCTCTAACCCTAACCCTCTTCTCTAACCCTAACCCTCTTCTCTAACACTAACCCTCTTCTCTAATTCTAACCCTCTTCTCTAACACTAACCCTCTTCTCTAATTCTAACCCTCTTCTCTAACCCTCTTTTCTATCCCTCTTCTCTAACCCTAACCCTCTTCTCTAACCCTAACCCTCTTCTCTAACTCTAACCCTCTTCTCTAACTCTAACCCTCTTCTCTAACTCTAACCCTCTTCTCTAACCCTAACCCTCTTCTCTAACTCTAACCCTCTTCTCTAACTCTAACCCTCTTCTCTAACACTAACCCTCTTCTCTAACCCTAACCCTCTTCTCTAACACTAACCCTCTTCTCTAACTCTAACCCTCTTCTCTAACACTAACCCTCTTCTCTAACCCTAACCCTCTTCTCTAACTCTAACCCTCTTCTCTAACACTAACCCTCTTCTCTAACTCTAACCCTCTTCTCTAACCCTAACCCTCTTCTCTAACTCTAACCCTCTTCTCTAACTCTAACCCTCTTCTCTAACTCTAACCCTCTTCTCTAACCTAACCCTCTTCTCTAACCCTAACCCTCTTCTCTAACCCTAACCCTCTTCTCTAACTCTAACCCTCTTCTCTAACTCTAACCCTCTTCTCTAACACTAACCCTCTTCTCTAACCCTAACCCTCTTCTCTAACACTAACCCTCTTCTCTAACCCTAACCCTCTTCTCTAACACTAACCCTCTTCTCTAACTCTAACCCTCTTCTCTAACCTAACCCTCTTTTCTATCCCTCTTCTCTAACACTAACCCTCTTCTCTAACCCTAACCCTCTTTTCTAACCCTAACCCTCTTTCCTAACCCTCTTCTCTAACCCTAACCCTCTTTTCTAACCCTAACCCTCTTTCCTAACCCTCTTTTCGAATGCTAACCAGTGTCCTTGCTTTTCCTCTTACTTCTAAGCCTAACTAGAATAGTGGAACATTGGAACCCTAACCCTAGAATAGTGGAACATTAGAACCCTAACCCTAACACTGGACTTTATAACCATTTCCTCAGGGTCATATCAGAAGGTTGACGGGCAAGAATGAGCTGGAGGAGGAGGCTCCTGAGGAGGAGGAACTGGATTGGTGGTCAAAGTACTACGCATCACTAGATGAACTGGAGAGACAGGTTAGACCATTAGTCGTGCCTAACCCTTACCCTAACCCTGACCCTAACCCTAACTGGAGAGACAGGTTAGACCATTAGTCGTGCCTAACCCTTACCCTAACCCTAACTGGAGAGGCAGGTTAGACCATAAGTAGTGCCTAACCCAAACCCTAACTGGAGAGACACGTTAGACCATTGGTAGTGCCTAACCCTTACCCTAACCCTAACTGGAGAGACGGGTTAGACCGTTAGTAGTGCCTAACCCTTACCCTAACCCTAACTGGAGAGACGGGTTAGACCGTTAGTAGTGCCTAACCCTTACCCTAACCGGAGAGACAGGTTAGACCATTAGTAGTGTCTAACCCTTACCCGACACTAGATGAACTGGAGAGACGGGTTAGACCGTTAGTAGTGCCTAACCCTTACCCTAACCCTAACTGGAGAGACAGGTTAGACCATTAGTAGTGCCTAACCCTTACCCTAACCTAACTGGAGAGACTACATAACCCCCCTCCTTAACAAGAGACTCAAGACCCACCTGTTCAGAGTTCACCTGGACTCTACATAACCCCCCTCCTTAACAAGAGACTCAAGACCCACCTGTTCAGAGATCACCTGGACTCTACATAACCCCCCTCCTTAACAAGAGACTCAAGACCCACCTGTTCAGAGTTCACCTGGACTCTACATAACCCCCCTCCTTAACAAGAGACTCAAGACCCACCTGTTCAGAGTTCACCTGGACTCTACATAACCCCCCTCCTTAACAAGAGACTCAAACCACTTTCCGAGCTCTTAGGTCCTCTACTCAGGGCCTTTCAAGTGTACCTTGGACATGCTTAAAGACTCGGGGCAACCATGCTTTCCATTCCACAGCCCCTAAAATTTGGAACAGTCTCCCAATAACCGTGAGGTCCTTGGACTCTGTGGACGCTTTTGAAAAGCAGCTAAAAATACATTTGTTCAGACAGGCATTCAGGTAGCTTGTATTATGTTATGTTTGAACTTTAACCTAACCCCTGTATATTTTATCTGGTGTTCTTTGTTTTTATTTATTTTGGTTTTAACTGATTTATTTGTTTTTTAAACTGTGAAGCACTTTGTGACTGGTGTCTGTGAAAGGTGCTATATAAATAAACTTTGCTTGCTCGCTTGAGGCGGTAAGGGTTAGGCACTAATAATGGTCTAACCTGTCTCTCCAGTTCATCTAGTGTAGGGTAAGGGTTAGACACTACTAATGGTCTAACCTGTCTCTCCAGTTCATCTAGTGTAGGGTAAGGGTTAGACACTACTAATGGTCTAACCTGTCTCTCCAGTTCATCTAGTGTAGGGTAAGGGTTAGACACTACTAATGGTCTAACCTGTCTCTCCAGTTCATCTAGTGTAGGGTAAGGGTTAGACACTACTAATGGTCTAACCTGTCTCTCCAGTTAGGGTTAGGGTAAGGGTTAGGCACTACTAACGGTCTAACCT
>PIJE02002378.1:11021-66021 GCA_002895965.2 Coryphaenoides rupestris | reverse complement strand
GGAGTAGCAGGCTCGGGCTATAACCTACCGTTTACACTCTGTTCTATATCACTCTGATCAGGAAACAGGGGGCAGAGGGAGGGGGGGGGGGGGGTATCGTGTTGCAGTTGGGGTTGGGGGGGTGTGGTGGTTCCCCTTAAATCTTCCCTCCCTCATCGGGGCGCAGCGGGGGGGTGGGGCTCCGTGGGGGCGGCGGTGCCAAGTGGGCGGCGTAAAGAAACGGCAAACCCAAACAAGCGAGCTGCTGTCAAGCCAGCGGGCCGGTGCACTAAAACACCGGCACGGCCAGAACGGACTGGAGAGAGAGAGAGAGAGAGACGGAGAGAGAGAGAGAGAGAGAGAGAGAGAGAGAGAGAGAGAGAGAGAGAGGAGAGGGGAGAGAGAGAGTGGAGAGAGAGGACAGAGAGAGAGAGAGAAGAGAGAGAGAGAGGAGAGAGAGAGAGAGAGAGAGAGAGAGAGAGAGAGAGAGAGAGAGAGAGAGAGAGACAGGGGGGGAGGGAGGGGGTGAGGGAGAGAGGGAGAGAGAGGGTGGTGTAGTAGTGGAGGGCGGCGGTTTATGGCCTACGACTCCCGGTCACAAGCCCTCTAATGCCCCGTTTAACAAGCTGAAAATCCTTGGTTTATTTGCCCCGCGCAGGCACAGCTCCCGCGTCACCCTCGGCAAACACAGAGGGCGCAGCGGACACGCGCGCGCCCCGCCGTGTGTGTGTACGCTAGTGTGTCATTCAGAAGAGTAAAGGCCCACAAATCACGCCAAGTGAGGCGGGGTGTGTACGTGTGTGTGTGTGTGTGTGTGTGTGTGTGTGTGTGTGTGTGTGTGTGTGTGTGTGTGTGTGTGTGTGTGTGAACGTGGGTGTGCATCAACCTATCGTTAATCTGTGGTGCAAGGCAGAGGTTTATAATGAGAGAGACAAAGAGAGGGATAGAGAGAGGAAGAAAGGTACAGGGAATGAGAGAGAGGGTGTGTGTGTGTGCGAGAGAGAGACAGAGAGAGAGAGAGAGAGAGAGAGAGAGAGAGACAGAGAGAGACAGTAAGAGACAGAGAGAGAAAGGGTTTAGAAAATAGAGAAGGACACAGAGAGTCGGTTTGCAGGGTGTGAGGGGTTTGGGGATGATGGGGGGGGGGGGGGGGGGGCGAGGGGATGGTGGGGTAGGGGGGGGGGGCAGCTCTCTGTCAGGATCACAGCAGATCTGATGAAGTCTTCACTAGCGTTACACTCCGCCAGTCACAGCATTATGAAACCAGCACCGTGTCCCCAACACACACACACACACACACACACATACACACACACGCATTCAAGGACACACCGCCCCCCCCCCCCACACACACACACACACACCACCCCCCCCCCCCCCCCCCCCCTCTTCCATGGCGGCGATGGTGTCTCTAGCGGAGAGGCCCAGGAAACACAGCAATGGCTTCATCACGGCACGTTAGCTACAGAGATCAGTGGCCCAACAACCAACAACCGACAACAAAAGAATGAAACAACGCCTCGACAGCTGATCGCGATCATGCGACAACTGCGGCGGAATAGGCCGGAACGTTTTGTTTATGAATGTGTTCAAGCCGACTGGCTATAGGCCTACGCCGCTGTGTAAAGTATGGTGTAAATTGTATACCCAAATAAGGGATGACTGTTTCACGGCCCCGCCAGACTAATGGAATGAAAATCCATAGGCTCGTAAAAACGATTAGCAAGAAAACGCTGTTGAACGATGAAAAGTTATGAAACATTGCTTGTATTTCCTCCGCGCGAGCACTTAACGACATTTAATGCCTAACTTTTGTTTTGTTGCACCCAGTTGGCAAATAAAAACATTTTCAAAAATGTTAATTTGACAAAAAAAAAAGTTTTGACCCTGTTGTGTTTTTAATGTTATGGCTTTAGTTTATCTTGTGTTGTATTGGAAATGATTCACTTGTAAGAAACAATAACTTTATTTATCTTTTGCTTATGGGATCCAACAGCCTTGAAATGATAGCAATACTGCAGTGGGCTCGAGTTGTCAACATTTCAAGGCACTTTCTTGTCTTGTCGGCGGTTATCGTCCTGTTGCATTCGGGGTGGGCCAAAACTTTAGCCTTCAACCAACAATCATATTTGCATAACTGTCATCTCCATATTTATACAACTGCATTCCCACATGGTGTATGTTTGTATTTTTCATTATTTCTTCTAATGGATTTTATTACTTTCTCTTGGGGGTACAAGAGGCTGCTTTTCACTTAATTTAAATTTCAAATGCTCAGCCTAGGGTCCATCACTTTCTGGAAGGACCTGGAACTCCGCAAGCTAGCAAGTTTCCAAGCTAGGTCACAACAACTCAATCCAAACTTCCAGATTATGAAGGCCCCTGGCCTCGCCCCCACAATACTTATTTTTCCCCCCAACAAGCTTTTTTGTTTGCTTATTTGTTTAGCTATTTTTCCCCCGCTGAGGGGTATGAGGCTTGGAACAGTCTACACTAACCCCCCCCCCCCCTACTCACACAGTCCCCAGTCCAGCTAACCGCTGGTCTTGGAGTGGGGAAAACACTCTCCCGGCCAAATCTTTCCTTTGGCATAACAGCGGCTGTTTTCTCTTAGTCAAGCATGGCAAATCAATGGTCATCATCATTAATATGCGTGTTTGCTAAATTCCCGTCATCTTCTTCATGGAAAAGAACCCGCTTTAGAGTTACGGAGGAGAAGGAGGAGAAAAAAAAGTTCACGTCTCGCAGAGAATCCCCTCCCCCGCACCCCCCCCCACCCAAGCATAAATGCGTATTTCAAATCCAATTTTGAAGTAAATAAGTAACGTTTATTTATAAGCTATGTTTATTACAGGAAAAAATACAGAGATGAGGTGTTGAGTTGTGAGATGGTGCTACAGTCGAGATAAAATCTTACAGATGTCAGATTTGGAATTCGGGACCAAACAAAGAATTATAGTCATAAACACTTCATTCGCTCTATGCGCTGTATTCTTATCGTATATCAGCAAGGACACTGGAATATTTCCAGATCCGTGAAAACCCTCTCAACTGTACAAAATAAGTTAGTTTTGCTCGAGTGTTGCTGGAGTCCGGACAGGCAGTTGACAGATTCTCCATTGTGTGTTGATCGTCGATCCTCTGGGGGTTTTTCACCACTGAATCTTATACTCTCCTGTCGTACTACACCACCACCACCACCAGCACCCTCCCTCCTCACCACCACCCTTCTCCACTGACTCCATCGCTCCCCCCGGTGCACGTTGTACACATTTTTTCCTACTCTCTTCGCCCCTTCGGCTCTCTCTAAAATAACAGCTTTGACACGATCTGAGCGGGGCTGTCGGTAACTCGAGAGAGAGAGAGAGAGAGAGAGAGAGAGGAGAGAGAGAGAGAGAGAGAGAGAGAGAGAGAGAGAGAGAGAGAGAGAGAGAGGCTCGCTGAAATGCGCAGACCGCCGTGGAACCCTCTGTCGGTGAATGAGGTCCAGTCAGACGTCAACGGCTCTCACACCAGTACGGTGCGGAAAAAACACAAAAAAACAACCTTGCTGGGCCCACAAAAGTCCCCATCTGGGCCATCTGGTTAGGGGAAGGGCCCCGGTTCTCCAGGATTGACAGGGGAATCGTGTGTTTGGGGATGTTTACGGTTACACGGCACTGCAGAATTATTAAAAGTATTCTCTGTTACTCCCCCCCCCCCTTCTCCGCCCCCCAAAATAGTTAGGGCAAGGTGCGTATGAGAGACACACTGTGTGCAGGAGAGCTGTGTGATATGTGCATGATACAAAAAAATACACACACATATGCACACACGCACATGCACACAAAATCATGTCGCAATTTTGTGATCACAGAGGTGCAGTCAGGCCTCTGTAAACATCTGTCAGCCGTCCCCCTCCCTCTCCTCCAAAATCCTGCAATTTTGGTTTGCCCTTCGACCCCAGCGACTCGAGAAATGCACAACTTATACTCCTTCTGCCAAAGGCTGACTTCGGCGGGGCAGGGAGAGAAAAAAAATAAAAGGCTGGGTTTACTTCATCGACAGGCTCTTTAAAAAGGACTACGCTATAATGAGGTGAGACGTTTAGCTGCGTGTCTGCTCAGTGGATAAATCAATCACTATCAAGGCTACTGAGAGGGAGAGAGAGAGAGAGAACGCTCAGAGCTCAGAGGTCCTGCAACTCCACTTGATTGCAGAAGAATGTTCCGGAGAACATGACTAATTTGACCTGGTGGCAAACACAGCTTATTATCTAACCCTTTGGATGGTTCCATCAATCAAAGACCTCCAAAAATAGCGTTCGGCGTCAGGACCTTCCGATTGGCCTCTTTCAAATGGTTTGTTGTTGGAGATACCTCAAGTGGAAATTACTACGGTTGACTCTAAGGTGCACCGTTCTTTTCCAATAGTAAATCATGCGTTCATATTTTCTTGCCATTTTTCTCTATTCACCCCTTCATTTGGCGTGCATCGACTCAAATTAGTTGAATGCGTTGTTATTTGGTTCGGGAGGAAATAATTAGTATTCTATCTGATCGCCGGCCCTCTCCAAGTGCTCCTGGTGTACAGGACATCAGATCCAGAGAGGTGGCCCCACCGGACCCAGGGACCCCCGGACCCCCAGAGCAGAGGGGAGGGGAGCCTCTTGGTCCTCAGGTTTCCCATCTGTCCCTCCCCACTGAGGTGGCCCCTCAACAGGACCCTACAGCCCCCCCCCCCCCCTCCTCGCAACATCAATTACTCCCCATCCCCCGTAGCGCTGGGGCCCCTCCCCCTCCCTGACCCCGGGGGTCTCCGAGTCAGGAGGGGAGGGGTCGAAGGTCGTCCTCTGCACAGCCATGCCAGGCATCTCTCAGAAGTTTCCGGGCCCCGCGTTTGTAGCCCTGCGGCCCTGCAGGATATCCCACTCACATGACCTGAAGGCAGCCTCAGAGGAGGGGCCTCCCGCCTCTGCCCATGAGGCCACAATGAGCCCTTCCCGTCAAGACAGTATTTAAATTTACCTCTGTAGTGCTTTTCTTTATCTTGTTTTATATTCTGTAAAAGAATATACCGACCCGAGTTGTGCATCACCCATGCTGGCTCCAAACATTGGTGAAATGAAAGCCCTGAGCGGGGTTTGGGTTTTCTATTTCATCACACAGGTGAACTGAAACATGTCGAGTCGATGTCCGGACGCAGCCTCTCAACATTGAGTTTTTGTCATAGCGCTCAGAAGCCCAGAGCTCGCCGCGTGTCAATACCAGACACATTAGCCCTTTAATGGTGGAGCCTCCTCTGTAGCCAAGTGGAGACAGAGGGGAGAGAGACTCATAGAGCAAGGAGAGAGAGACAGAGACAGAGCAAGAGAGAGAGAGAGGCGGAGAGAGTGAGAGAGAGAGAGAGATAGAGAGAGAGAGGGCGAATGGGAAAAATAAGAGAATGAGAGAGAACGAAAAACAGAGAGAGACAATGAGAGAGAGAGAGAGAGAGAGAGAGAGAGAGAGAGAGAGAGAGAGAGAGAGAGAGAGAGAGAGAGAGAGAGAGAGAGAGAGAGAGAGGCAGAGACAAAAAAGTAATACAAAGACTAGAAGGACACGATCCCTATTGATTAGCGGGGAGGAGGACCTCCGAAAACCTCCTCTGTCCAGACATATGGGGTAATAAGGACCTCTCTTCTCCTCTGCCAACACCACCACCGCCACCACCACCACCCAGTCTGCCTCCCTCCCACCCTCCCTCCCCATCCCCATGTCTCCCCTCTCTTCCTGGGCTAGAAAGCCTTTTAATCAGTCCCCCGGGGAATACATGGATATGATATGGGAGAGAAAACAGACGGGGGGGGGGGGGGTTTAGACAAAAAGGGGAGGAAAAGGAGACAGAGTGAGAGGAGTCCATTAAGGAAGTAGACACAATAGCTGAGCCGGGCGGGAGAACAAAGTGGACCCAGAGAGAGATGTGCACTTCAGACCCGGAACATGACAAGGATTAGGAGATAAGACCTGGGACCTCTCTGTGTGCAAACACATGTGTGAACGTGCACAGACAGCGTACACATAAACACACAAACACACGCACACTTAGGAAGTCAGGAAATAGTTTCACTTTTTGTAAATAAACATTTTAATTTGAAAACCATGTGGAACCTTTCAGGGTGTGTGTTGTGGTCCTATGCATATGCACACACATCCGGGTGCGCTTGCGTGTGTGTCTGTTTGTGCACATGTGTGTCTCTGTGTATGCGTGTGTGTGTGTGTGTGTGTGTCCGTGTATGTATGTGTATCCGTGTTTGCATGTGTGTGTGTATGCATGCAAGTGTGTATCTGTATGTGTGCGTGTAAGTGTGTATGTGCGTCTAGGTGCGCATGTGTGTCCCTGTGTGTGTGTGTCCCTGTGTGTGTGTGTGTGTGTGTGTGTGTGTGTGTGTGTGTGTGTGTGTGTGTGTGTGTGTGTGTGTGTGTGTGTGTGTGTGTGTATGTGAGTACGCCCAAGCCAAGGCTGATATCATTCCACCGCTACCAATGTAACAGAGCGTTTCGGGGTTTTTTTTGCTTCTAACTTTCCATACTGGGCTGTTTTATTCTCCATCTGTTTATGTAAGAGCTTTCTGTTTTCTTTTCCAATGAGAAGGCTGCCAATCTCTGCGTGCCAGATCAACTTTATCAAGCGGGCCATCTCACTCTCTGACATCAAATCCGAAACCGCTGCTCATGCTAAGAAATGTCCTGTCAGCACCTCGGGCCTCCATCGCCCCCCGGTGCCACACCAGACCCCTGCAAGATTAGACGAAGGAGAATTATAAAACACTGATAAACACCAGAGAGAGAGAGAGAGAGAGAGAGAGAGAGAGAGAGAGAGAGAGAGAGAGAGAGGGTAAATACAGGGGGTCAAAAATATACATTTGTTGGGATTGATCTATTCTTTATCTAAAAAGCAGGTCTCACTTTAGTTGTCTGGAGACTGTCTGTTACATTTCAATCAGGATATATGTTTGAGCTGAAAGGACTGAGGTTTTAGCTGTGGGTCCAAATCTATCCTGAGTCCTGTTGTGGGATTAGGTAGTGGTTAGCGCCCCCAAGTGGACACAACACATTTGAACTTGTTTAGAAACATCCTCTATGTGGGATGAGGGGGTTTAACTAACATGTTTGATTTAAGCCCAAATGTATTAAATGAGACCTTTTTTTTTTTTAATCATGCCAGCGTTTTATTTGAGTCGATAATCAAATAATGCTGACACTGCTGAGAGAGGGGAAAAAAAAGATCCCAGACCATTTTAGACAAATATGTGAAATTAATTTCCTGTGTAGCAGCGGGACACGGCATGCTGAGGGTCTTTTGAGTGCATCAACATAAAACAAAGACCCGCGCTAAAAAGAAAATAAATAAAAGTTGAAAGTTGGTCTCGGTCATTTTTATTGTTACAACTCAATTTACAGAACGGTACCAGAAAGTAATATCGATTTCATGTGCCTCCACTGCGGGGCGCCAGCGGGTCTGTTAACGTTTTCTTATGGTAATGACCTCTCTGTGATAGGCCACGGCGGTGTTTTATGTCTGCCGTGTCGACCAATAACGAGGCGGTATCTGGATTCGTGGGTGTGATTGGCTGGACGCACACGTCAATCAAGCGGCCGCAGCGGTTCTCGGGCGAGAGTGGGCCAGTCTGTTGTTTTGCACGCTGGGCGACGGAGCTCCGTGGAGGCTCCACGAGGAGAGGGCTCTAAAGCTTGGCCTAATAATCACAACAATTCCCCAATTCTAATTTTTTTTTAAAATAACTGGGCCTATCTATAAGATAGTACTTTTTTCATCTTAATGTACACACCTTATTCATATTATTAGGCTAGTGGAAAATTCGTGTCAATAAATAACTAAATACACGTATAAAACATGTATAAATACATGTTTTTATTATTAAAAAGATGATGCATTAATGAAGGTGGATGCAATTTAACTCGGAATAATTTATTAAGGTGTGTATGTCTGCCATTAACCTGTATATTAGGCTAGAAATTAAACTTTTGCCTTAATGTTCTAACTTTAGTAGGCCCTAATACTAGTTGATAAATAGTATTAATTAATTCATGTTTATAAAATATATGTCCTAAAAATATAATACTACAAATAATAACCTAATACATTAGACATATAAAAATAAAGAGCCCTGTGGTTGAGCATATGCTCTTCAAAACATAAGAGGGGCAGTGGATGAATTTTCTACTTATTTACAGGAAGCAGACGTAACAAAAAAGCTATATGTAGCTCTTTATAAACCTAGCCGATTGTAGACGTCCCTCAAATATGTATTCAAAAAGTAGGCTACTTGGATGTGCATTAAAAACACAAAGCCTACAATGGCTAGGATATAAGTTAAAGATTCAAAGGTAAGCAATTATTATTTGCCTCGACAAACATGCATTAAGCTTAACTTTCTTCAATATAAAGGTTCTCCTTGTCGTTGTTCTGAAATCTGTTTTCCAAGGGAAACATTATTATTGCTATAAATAGCCTTTATAGCCTACATACTATATTTATATTTATATATTTCGTTCGGTTTGCTCTAATGACACAAATTATTACTATTGTGGCATATATAGATATGACTACCTATCATCACATGTCAATTAGGTCAAGTTGATGACTATGCTTGTTTAAATGTACAGTGATGTCTATGATAATAATAGGCTGATGGGATATGTGTCGGCCAGCAGGCGGCGCCACTGCTCTCGGACCCCGTCCCTACCCAGCATTCCCTTTTCTCCCCGTAGGAATCATACGTCACCGGTTCTTCCACCAATCGGCTGGGTCTTGGTGAAGTTTACGCTGTGATTTAAGAGTGGTCGGCAATAAATCTGTCAGAACTTCACAAAGTTGATTTAAATGTGTTTCACATCGTTATGAAAATACGTGTGGATTAATCAAGTTACTGCACGTTGGCATCGGATCAGTCGGACCTTTTTTTCAGGCCTAATTTCTACAAAATCGCAACCAACATGATATGGAGCTCTACATAATATTTTTTTTACACTTAGATATTGTGGACTTCTCGAGCCAGCGTGTGGATTTGTAAAACGTCAATGAGGCGGAACTCAACATAATTTTTGTCATTTGTGTGTGTGTGTGTGTGTGTGTGTGTGTGTGTGTGCGCGCGCAGAGTAGTGTGTTCATATGCGGAGGTTGAGTTGATGCAGAAGTGCATGGAAAATGCCTATTATTTTATGAGTTGCATGGTTCTTGTTTCTTTTTGGGATTGTTTTACATAGGCTACTGCTTAATATAGCCTGATCGGCAAGTTCCCAAAGGTAGGGAAAGACAAAATATGCCTTTATATGCATACTTCCATGTCGTTCAATAGACGCCTACTGCGTCAATAAATATGTTATATATGTTACAAAAGATGTTAAAGGCGTTTTTACTGTGAAGTTACACTCCCTCGCTCATCACGCACCAGATTTGTTTTGTCTTGTCACAATTTAAATGTAGGAGTATCTCGGCCTACCTTTTATAGTTCAATGAAGAAAAGACAGTGAGCGGGCTACACTGTCCATGGTGCCGATACCTACATTCATAGACCTATAAAGGTGGAATTTGGCTGTTTAAAAAAGAAACATGAAAGAAAAAGACATAACGTCAAAGTCATAACTTGTATTAACATTATTTATACAATTGTGTATTAAATCTATTTACAGCATTCAGACATGAATCTTTTATTAAGACAATGAAGAGAATTTGTTTCTGTGAAGTGTCTAATAAAAACAAAATCACCTATTGCTTGGCCAGACAGGAATGGTTAGAATTGGGTGACATATGTTTTTCCACCAGCAGGTGTCGCAAATGTATCACGGATCGCTCCGAATGCACGCTACAACTCTCCTTTTGAAAGGAGACTGGAACTTAGAAAGGAAATACATTCATCCTTGCAATATTGATCAATAATTGCTCAATGTGGATTTCAGAGATTCTTCGGTGCAAACCCCTCTCTTATCACCATCTAGCAGGTGAAACGCTTACATATATTATCAAAGTCATTGCAGTACAAATTAACACCAACTAACAAGGTCTAGTCCAAGACCTTTAAATGACCAAATACTTTAACAATAAATATTGTCCACAGGTAAGACATTTTTGTTTGTCCTGCGTTACATAGCTGCCCTGCTTTTTTGGCCATCACAATTAATATTCATGATGAAGTCAGCAATCATAATTCATTCAAAAAGCTTTGGTATTAATGTTATAGTATAGGCCCACGGTTACAATCTACTAGGGTACTACGCCTTCTGGATTAGGCTATAGGTGTAGCAAAACATTGGCATTGACATACAATCACAACAAGTTAATTTTGTCCAATGCGTTGTACCTGAACTGTATATCTCATTGTCATTTAGAAAGTTTCGTGGTTTGTTTACGTTTGGAGTTTCCCCCAAGTTCAAAGTGCAATGCACGTATCTACCAGTGGGGGCAGTACAGGCTACATACAACGCCTGTCAGCGGGACAAACGGCACAGCAAACAGTAAATAGGAGTATTCACTTTAAAAGTAATACATTGTCCGACTCCAGCCTTATTATTGCAGACATAATTCCACGCACAGTAAAAAAAAATAAATAAACGCAACAGACACAAGCCACCATATGTGACTCGTTAAAAAAATGGGTGGTAACGTAGGGTTTAATAGGACGGGATCTGATGACATAAACAACACTGAGCGCGCTCTCCCATTGGTCAGGAGCACAACGGGGGGCCTCGCTGTCAACCAATCAAAGTGTGTTGCGGTGGACGCTCGCTCGGCCTTCAGCATTAGTTATGCAAATCCTCAACTGAACCCAAGTCCCCTCCGTCAGCACGCTACCGGTACAATAGTTTGCTGCTAGGCGCACACACTTTATACAATGGAAAACGTGCTCTTTAGCGCACTAGGTTTGTCTTTCGTTTGAGTGTCTTTCAAGTGACTCAAAAACGGCGGCGTGTGGTTTTTGTAAGACATTTTTTTTTTTAATATACGGGAAGATGACGTTAACTGTCACCCGAAACTGAAAGCTAACGGCTAGCGGCTAGCGGCCACCGGCACGGACGGACCTCTTTGTCTGACAGCGGGAACTCGTGCTCTTTTGTTCGGGCTTTTCCCCTTTGTCCCATTTAGCCATAGGATCGTTGACGTAGACGTGTCGAATACGCCCTTAAGCCCCCGAGTTTACGTAGAACTATACAATGCAAATCGCCAAAAAATACCTCACAGAGGGCCTGATCCAGTTTACGATCTTGCTGAGTTTGATTGGAGTTCGTGTGGATGTCGACAGCTACTTGAATGGCTACTTGCCCCCGCTGTTGGACGTCAGCCTGGGCCCCACCTCTGCGTACACCCAGACCCCCTTCCACAGCTTGAGGGACAACCTAGACGGGTACAGCGTGCACCCCAAATGTCCCGATTTGGACTATTTCTTTGCCACTCGTCGGCTCCTGGACGAGGTGCGTGCTCTGGGCTCTCCGAGGTTCCCCGCACACAGCCTGAACACATGGCTGGTGCACCAGGTATCTGACGGCCACGACCCGGCGGATCCCGCGGATTCATCCAGCAGCAATAACAGAGTCGACATCAACTTGGAGGGTGGAAGCACCGCAGACGACGACGATTCCGACGCCGTCGAGGACGACGATGGCAAACAGCTGCAAAGTAATGGTGGCGAGGAAGACCAGTGCCAAACAACAGAGCAAGGAGGGCCTTGCACCTCTGGAGCCTGCCACCACCACCACCACACAGAGGTAAGGGGTTTGACTAAAAAGTAACGCTGCGAATCATTGGATGGATTGGGCTGGATGTTGTCCCACATGTATGCGAAGTACACACTCGCCTGTCATCTAATGTTACTGTGGTAAGTCGTGGCAAAGTGACAGGTAGTGAGTTCACTGTAAACCCAACTTTACAGATGGCTAGCTGGCAGCAAGCTAACTTGCATTCAGGAAGCTGCCCACTTTGCTTAATGTTTGATCTCAGTGTTTATTTTACTTTGAGCTGTCACATGGGCCCCTATGATTTGAACCACTCATTCATAGACTCGTGGGTTTGTGAACTGTCATAACTTTACACACATGTTGTCCAATGTGACTGATGTTGTTTAATATTGCCATATTCAAGTGTTTTCAAAAGGGTTCGTACCATTTCCAGCAAAGCATCGTTAAATGTCCCATGCACCTGTCAAGGTATGGAGCATGTCTGGTCCCGACTTCCCAAGGACTGTTAAACCAACTTCTCCTTTGTTTTGTTCCATAGTCTCCCAAAGGTGTAGACCTCGGAGCATAGTGTCATAATGTATTTCTTTGTGAAAAGCCCAAACTTTTTTGTGTTTGCTTGATGACTTTGTGATAGTGGCTGACAATATACATTGCCTTTAGGCCTACATTTGTGTCCATGGTGATGCAGATTCCCCATGCTGGATGAGGAGAGCAACAGCTGCACTGTGGATCTGAGGCCCTGAGGTGGTTTGATGTCGCTGAATACGTAATCGTATCCCCTGACTTCGGGCTCGGCCACCAGCTGTGGACCCTGAAAGGGGTTGAGGATTAGGCCTTATGGGGCTGGGGGGTCGTATTCCCTTACACAAGGTTGTGGTGAAGATGCACATTGCTCACTCACTTTGATTATCTACTCATTTCAGAGGGGAAAAAGTCCAAAAAGTTACTTTTTTTCTTTTGGTATGTGAAATATGGTAACTTTTTTTTTTAAAGGCAAATAATCTTGGATTTAGAGAATAAGGAAGTGTCAAGATCCTTGCAGCAATCGACTTTGAAAACTACGCCCATTGAACAGAAGAGGACAAGCCTCAACAGAAAGCAGAATATGACTGGGTTGGGTTATGCTTTGTCTGATTGTTGCCTTCAGCAGTATTTGACGCCCCACTTTTATCCCTATTGTTGGAACGAAATTAACAGGTGATCAAAAGACTGCATCTAAACTCATCCCTTAACTGTCTTTTGTTGGTGTAGCACTGCTGTTGTGTGAAGGCTATTTGAAGTAGCATTGGCATATGCACAAAAAGCCTTGGAAGCCTAGTTTCAAGTTCCTACAGCTATCATAGTGCACTCATATCTGATTGTTTGTGGAGACCTTCCATCTACCGTGGCTCCTTTTGAGTTGTTCACAGCCTCACAGAGAAGTCTCATATAAAGCATGTGTTGAATAAAATGCTAAATGTCTTGTGGCCTAGATTACACCACATGTAATTGAGAGATGAAGAGAACATCTTGTTCTTCCATTGTTTGGAGGCTGAACAACAGTTTACTGGGTTAGTTATCCTACAACCTGCCATTTTGGTATTTATTGGGACCTCCAGACGGTGTTGCATTATCATTAAACGCACACACACGTGCGCTCAAGGCCTTGACTTCATAGAGCAAGTCATAGATGGCCTTCACCACAGATGCAAGCAGGATGATAACAGTTGTTGATGACTGTGGTCAGTCTGTTATTAGGGTTTGCCGTTATTCCGTCATCGGTTACAATCACTGCTCATCACAATAAGGCTAACCTGGAACAAGTGCCATTGTATCATGTAGCCACTCCTGAACAATGAATGGGTTATGTGCACTGAGCCAGATATGTAGCGACTCATTCGGGTCGTTGACTTGGAGAATTCTGCATTCTACTCCATCAAGACAATTTGGCCTTCTCCAAATGTTTTTGTCTCTGTGCACCCGACTAGGAGGCCAAGGGCAGTTCTGCGGAGGAGGAGGAGGAGGAGGAGGAACATGCATCACCAAGTCAGCTGGCCCAGAGCTCTAGTCTGGAGCAAGAGGTACAGGCCCATGTACTGTCTCGTCACTGCATATCCTGATTTGGACGTTTTGTGTTGATAATATGCATGTTGAAGTGTACAAATATATGTATATAGTATAAAACACATGTTCATGCTGAGTCTTGACCACGGATCGCCTCTTTTTTTTTTCTAACGAATGAAACACCACACGAATCACACGAGAAGCCCCTGTGCCATGCAAAACATGGGTGCACAGAGTTCATACAGGATGAGTGCCTCAAGCAGGGTTTCCGCAGGGTCTTAAAAAGTCTAAAATTAGAAAATCAAAATTTAAGGCCTTAAAGTCTTAAATTCGCTGAACTATTTGTTCTAGGTCTTAAATAATTGCAAACAGGTCTTAATTTTCCTACACATTGATGTAACGCTACCTGAAATGCTCCCGCAGCGCTTTAGAATGTTTTTTTTTTCTTTTCCGTGTTGTAGTTCGGTCTTTCGTAGTTCATCCAAATATAATTCGCTGTATTACAAAACCCGGCAGCCCAACATGCAACTAATTGCAGCCAATCAGCTTTCGTGTTATTGCCGTGTGTCTCTTTCCTTTTCCGCAGCCATGGGGAAATGCAAATTTAGCGATAGTTGGCTCGAAAAAAAAATGAATTCAGGGCTTGGTTAAAGCCAGTCGCTAACAATGTATTTGAAGCCTACTGCTTCTTATGCAAGAAAAGTCTTAAACTTGGGACGTTGGGTGTACGGGCGCTGGAGTCCCATGCCAAAAGCGAGAAAGAAAAGTATTTTTATGACATACATTTTCTTTGTATGTTTTTTTTTCTGTAGTTCAATGCATCTAACCTGTGTTCAGCACTTTGTTCATTTGATTACATTAATTTACTTTGCATGTATTTTTGTGACTGCATGTTCTTTGTATGCTGTTTTATTACGTCGTGATATAGGTCTTAAATTTAATTCATAATGGTCTTAAAAAGGTCTTAAGTCTTAAATTTGACTTGGTGAAACCTGCAGAAACCCTGCTCAAGGTGAGAGGAGGAGATGTATCCACCCTAGCTGAGAGGGCCTTAACTCCACAGATAAGGTGTTTTTGTATAAGGGATACAAGCTTGACTGGACCATGGTACTGGAGCCTTAGTTCACTTAGAGTTCATGAAAAGCAGAAACTAGGCAGAAAGTCTATATAAGAATATGGTGTGCAGTACAAAGAAACACACAGGCATGTAGAACCTTTAACTATATGTGTATGGTGATTTTTCCACTACACACTCCTCGCTGTAGATCGCTTAATTGCATATCTATATAGGATATTCAGTTGTGGCTTCTTATTAGCTATTGCCGTTGTACTACACGTGTTCGAGAAACGTAACCCTCTTGGATGCCGCACACACACGTACGTTAGTAGAACGTTCTTAAACTGGTTGGTGGAGACTGGAGAAAACAGTGTTTTGGTAACGGGAACAAAAAAGCATGAATTAATGGTGATGATCACAGCAGACATATGAAGATCTTCATGGTTCACTTACACAAAAAAATTGTAGTTGCAGCCTTTTTTAATGATTCTTCTTATTAAACTAAATAACAGAATGGAAAGTGTCATTTGAGTTATGACGTTCATATTGAATATGTCCTCAAAGCTATGTATATGGAGGCATTTTATAATGATACAATTTTTATTGTCTGTGAATTTCTATGAATACTAATTACTCTTCTTCTGGACTTTTTTAGGATCTGCTTGATGGCAACGTGGCCCTCTCTCACCCAACAGCAGAACCTCATGCTGCTGCCATCAACCAGCATTGGAGTAACTTCCTCTCTCTGCCTATCACCGACCTGGATGTAAGTCGTGTTTCTGGGCTGTCTAACAACAGCAAGTGTTTTGTGTTTGTTTTCCATCTACTTCACATCACTTGGACATGACACACTTCATGGCACAACATGAATACATATAATCTCGCGTAGGACTTGGACTCCTTGGTAACCTTGGAGCGCCTGTCTGACCTGGACCCGGACATCGCGGGAGCCATCAGCCAGGACGTCAGCCTGCGTGACGCGGTAGTGGCCGGGACCCAGGCCTATGGCAGGGTCCCGCAGACGACCGAGGACGTGCCCGTCGCACGGCAACAGCAACCGCAGCCCCTCCTCCTCATGGAATCCACAAACTCATCCCACCTGGACTCGTCTTCGGGGATGACCCTGGACCTGGCCGGCCCCTTCGCCTCTGGATACAATGTCAGCCGGAACGGGACCTCCCAAGACGTGATGGGCGGCTGCCTGGACGAGGCCGTGTTCGACCAGATCAACCTGCTCGGTTTGGGAGGCATGGATGCCATCGATGGCCATCTGCTGAACTGTCTGGAGAGCATCGATCCACGATTGCTGGAGGATCTGGACTCAGACTCTGGTCTGTCCCTGGAAAGCTGCTCCCAGGGTCCAGCTTCACCAGGTGGGTTTCTAATTGTCTGCAGCAACAAAAGGGCCGTATACGTTGCAACACTTGGTTCGCTCCTACTCTGGACTAATCATTTGGTGTCATGGTTTTTTTTCCCAGGCACTTCTGTGGTGTCATCCTCCTCTAGCTCCTACTGTGAGGACGAGCGCGGCGCCACGGGCTACAGCAGCGAGGTGGACTCCATCCCCTCCAAGGGCGTGGCCGACTATTCCCCCGTGTGGTCCCTGGAGGACCTCGGCGACAGTGTGTGGCACGACCACAGCTACTCCTCGCCGGCACTGTTCCACCCGCCCTCCGTCGCCTCCTTCCCCCACAAGGGCATCAAGGAGGAGCCCCTGAGCGACGACGAGGACCAGGGCCTGGACAGCAGGGAGATGAGCCGCGACGAGATGCGCGCGCGCGCCCTCCGCATCCCCTTCACGGCGCTGCAGATCGTCAACATGCCCGTGGACGAGTTCCTGCAGGTGCTGGAGGTGCACGGCTTCTCTGCCGAGCAGGTGACCCTGCTGCGGGACATTCGCCGGCGGGGCAAGAACAAGCTGGCAGCGCAGAATTGCCGCAAGCGCAAGCTGGATGCCATCACGGGGCTCCAGGAGGAGGTGGCGAGGCTGCAGGCCCAGAGGAGCAGGCTCCTCCGGGAGAAGCAGCTCACGACCAAGACCATGGGGGCGGTGGGCCACCAGATCAAGCAGCTGAGCAGGGACGTCTTGTCCAGGCTGCGGGATGCCTCGGGACGACCCCTGCACCCGGAGCGATACACCCTGCAGTGCGGGGCGAATGGGCGGGTGTCAGTGCAGCCCGTGAGGAGGCCTGCAGTCTCTACGGCAGCGGGCAGCAAAGCGGATAAAAGAAAGAAAGACAAAAAGCAGTGATGCGGCATTTGGGACGTGATGTCGTGGCTTGTTTCTGAACTCCCCTGCCCGCCCGCCCGCCTTGTTGTTCTGGTGAAGGTTTGCTTCTTTCGGGAGGGTGTGACGGATTAATTGCTCTTCTTAGAGGCATGTGGGGGTAATGACTACACAACCTGAAAGAAATTCACAACACCTGTAAATAAATGTTGTCTTGGGATAAAAATGTAGCTAACACACTGGACAATAGAATGTGGTTCACTGTTCATTGGCAGCGGTAATTGGACCGTTTCAGAGTTTACTTGCCTTTCCAAGCCACTTTTCTCTCTCTTTTCTCTCTCTCTCTCTGTTTGTGAATTTATTATTGTACCACTCCGACCGGTTGACATTTACCACAGCCAGACTTGGGATATGGCATCATGACAGGTTTACAGTGATATGTGAATTAGATGCGTTTATATATAGGTGGCTATATACAGCTGCCCCGGCCCCACCCCACTATATCAGACTTTCCCTGCACACCCCAACAATATAAGTGATTATAGACTATTTAAGTGTTTCTGAAAGATATAAAAGTCTCTGAGACTGTCAAAGGCAGTACATATATTTAATTATGTGACATACATTAATGTTACTGTTGGGGAAAGCAAGCATTTATTGGTTGAGGGCACGTTAATAAAAAAAAAAGAACATATACCGTTCACATGCACTGCAACAAATTCCAAAATTGGAATGTTGTCGACCCCCCCATGTAATTTTGAGATATTCGCCACCATATGCTTTTGAGATAACTTAAGCCTTAATTAAAAAACATTTTTTATATTTGTGTATGTGTGATACATAGACTGCACTCTTACCAGTGTAATATTTGACTTTCAGCATTCATCTTTCAGTTCAGAAATGTGCATACATATTTACATGTTCTATTATTGGCTATTCTACCCTGCTAAATACTGTTCTTGACCATTGATGCTAAGAATGTGTGGGTCTTGTTGCTCCTCCTCCATTTTAATACATGGCTACCTTTTTAAGATAAGCGGGAAACCAATGGTTTTAACATGAATGGCAGTGTATGATAATGGGCTAGATAGCCGAACACCGAATACACCTATGCACATGAACTTGACTTAAGTCAGGGGACTTCCCAGTTGTGCTAATAAGTCAACATTACACCAAGATCCAGATGGATCCTATCATCAAGTTGTGTCCAATCTGATGTCCTTCAGCCAATTCACACACTGGTATTTGACTATGGATTTAGGTACATTTGAAATATACTTTTGCCTATTATATGTTGCACACTCCATTAAAACAATAGTTTGGTTACTGGTGTTATGGCCACTCTAAAAGACGGGTTAGATATTCATTGACAAACGATTGGCTAAAGTATATGATGATGGTGGTTTAGTGTGCATTTCAGATGACGAAGAGAAAATTTACCAATGAAAAACCCTATATGCAGTTGTGTGGGTGCGTGTGTAAGTTTGAAAGTGAAATAAGAGAATGAAAAAAAAAAATTCACTAAATGTATAATGATTTAGTGCAACTCATTTTGGTTCTTTAATATTCACGGTTTTTCTGCCCTTTTTTTTTATAGGTGACTTGTTAGTGTTTAAGCATGACAGAACAGTGATTGAAGAATGCTGTGCTGTGCACTATTCAATACAACAAACGTTTTGTATTTTTTTGGTTTAAAAAAATAAAGTATTAAAAACCTCCATCTTCATGCGGTAATACTCAGTGGCGTGGGGTAGGGGAAAATTGGAAGGAAGCCAAGTTAAAGACGGTCCTCTAATAGGGCATAACGGGACAAGTAACTGGTAATTATCATTTTACACGCAAAGTAAACAGATTTTAAGTAGCCTATGGATACACACTGCGTTGGGATATAACAAACTGCCATCATACTGTAATAAAACCGCAACACATCAAAAAGAAGCAATGCAAGTATCATACATACGTGACTTACACACCTGTCTATACATATTCTTGACATAACCTACAAAAATACACACTCTGATTTTAAGTAGCCTACAGATGAAACATGTAACATTCAATCCACTAACAGATAGAGATTTAATATGTTACGTTCACATCAAAAGATACACTTATCGTATTGATCTGCTTATTCCAAAACTAATTGCTAATTCAATCTGAATAGCATGGCTTGAATGCAAAGTAAGAGTGAATACAAATATATACAATTATTGACCAAAATTCAAAATTAGGGAAATTCCAGTGACATTTTCACAAGCTCTATTCAAAGCCACGGCGGGCGCTGTCCATGGTGTGTATGTGTGTAGACCGCTGTCAGTGGGTCAGCCACAAAGCGCTACAGGCAGACAGGAGCAATACGGGTACATTTAAGCCCTATAATTAACAATGACCACATCAACAACTGCACAACATGTTAATGTTAATCTCATTAGCCACGGCGGGCCATATTATCACCAGTAAAGCAACACGGAGAGAGAGAGAGAGAGAGAGAGAGCGAGAGAGAGAGAGATACGGGGTCTGCATTTGACTCACCCTATTTGAAGAGGAAGGCCATTCTCCTCTCTTTCAAAACGCTCAATAACCATGTCATATAATTGTCCACTGGACTTCAGATCATCCACAACAGAGAACTCCATTGATATCTTTGCCAAGTGTCCAAGCCTCTCCTGTCCACATGTATTCCTCAAATAAGTTTTTATCCTCTTTAAACAGGAAAAGGAGCGCTCTGCAGATGTGCTGGTAGCTGGTATTGTGAGCATAATCTGAAGCAGTTTGTAGACCTCGGACAGCGTTGTCTGTAATTCATCTTTAATAAGCAGATCTATCAGCTCTCCTGGTGGTTTGTGGAACAACTTGTTGTTGTAGACTGTGTGCAACTCGTTCCTCAGCTTCTGCTCATCAAAGAATGGGTACGTTCTGAACAGCTGAGCCAAATCAGCGCTGGGGAACGCAGTGGGGTTGCAGAAGGATGGAAACGATCCATGATCCAGCACGTGAAAAAAACAGAGGTTCTCCATGTCTCCAAATCTTTCGGTCATGTGCAATATAATGCCATCAACAATCTGGAAGTACAGACGTCGGAAAGAAACAAAAGGGCCTGTGTCTTCCTCCTCCTCTTCCTCATGGTTGACCCCCTGCTCCAGGTCATCCCAGCCACGGCGACGGCGTTTGCGTCTGTTTGGAGGCATTCCCACTGCCTGGACTGCTTCATCATAAATGCCACGGAACGTGTCATCACGTCTTATGGCTCTGAGAGCACTGATAGTGCTGTTGATCCGATTGTGGCTTTTCCTGATGTCAAGCGTCTTGCTCTGCAGTACCTGGAAGAGAGGCTCTGTAAGGCCGAATATGGACTGAAACACCCCGAGCAGAAAAACAAACTCAAAATCTTCCAGTTTCTGCTTCAAGGCAGCGCTCTTTATCCCATCCTGGCTCTGTCATTATCCGGTCAAAGGCCATGCAGAGTGATCTGCGTCCTTCATGGATGGCGTGAACAGCACACCCCCCAGGAATACGCACTGCCCGGTCAACCTCAGAGAGTAATGCTGTTCTCTTACATGAACGTGAGAAAAAGTTATGAAAGGCGTCAAGATTGGCAAAAAATAGTTTGGCCGCTTGAATGTTATTAGTGCCTTGTGCCAAAACTAGATTCAACTTATGGGCGTAACAATGGATGAATAATGCATGAGGACAGGATGATTTCACTAACGCCTGTACTCCACTACGCTGCCCACTCATGCAACTTGCTCCATCGTAGGTCTGGCAAATGAGTTTCGTGGCGGGACTATATTTGTCGATGGCTCTCATCACTACTGTTGTGATGGACCTTGCATCTCTGTCTGAGCTGACATCAAAAAAGCCAATAAATCGTTCACATGGTGTGCCTTTCTCATTTACATATCTGATAATAACAGTGAGTTGGCACTTGTTGGAAATATCTGAAGTGTCATCCACTTCCACCGCTATAAAAGGACACATTGTAGGAGTGTGGGAAACAAAAGGGCTGAGAAAGGCTTTTTGTGGACGGAGTAAATAAACGTCGTCTTTATTTCACACTCTGCATTCGCTCTGACAACACAACACGCGCTCCCCCGTCCCACTTGATTAACGTCATAAACCCGCAAACGGTCATGGGTAATGTAGTTGAATAAACCTATCCAGTAACTGTAACGTCAACAAGGTTAGCTCGCTGTGAAATCTAATCTATATTGTCCTGCTAGTGAGTGGTCACTACACACGTCCCCCCAGAGTTCACAAGAACTAGCTCAAAAAACGACCAGGGACCCTAATGACCCGCCCAAAACGATTCCGGGGCTCCCAAGCAGGCACAGGGGGCCGAGGCAGCGGGAAACCGCAGGCAGGCGACGAGCAGGCACCAGATGGCAAGGCCGCAGGAGCCAGGCTTGACATCGGGGACGTCCCAACAGGGGGGCGACCACGGCGAGGCGGCTGGGCCACCACAACAGGGCGGTCCAAGTCCAGATGGGCTGGTTTGAGGCGGTCCACCGAGATGCGCTCACTACCACCACCCACATCAACGACAAAGTATTTGTCGCCAGCCTCCACGACCCGGTACGGACCATCATAGGGCGGCCGCAGCGGGCCCCGATGGGCGTCGTGTCGGATAAAACACATACTCCGCCGCCTGCAGATCAGGCGGGACACGCACCCGGGGGACGCCATGGTATGAAGTAGGGATCGGCAGAAAAGACCTGGCCCTGTCCAGTAGAGCACTCCTCTGTTCCGGTGCTGACCAGGGGACCGTAGCGCAGGGAAGGAAATCCCCCGGGACCCGGAGGGGCTGGCCATAAACTAGCTCAGCAGAGGACGAGAGAAGGTCCTCTTTTGGTGCAGTACGGAGTCCCAGCATCACCCAAGGGAGTCTGTCGACCCAGCTGTCGTCCCGGAGACCAGCCTTGAGGGCAGCCTTCATAGACCGGTGAAAACGTTCACAGAGGCCATTGGCTTGCGGATGATAAGCCGTAGTGTGGTGTAGGGAGACCCCTAACTGCTGGGTAATGGAAGTCCATAGCTCGGAAGTGAACTGGGCCCCCGATCAGAGGAAAGATCAGAGGGGACTCCGAACCGGGCGACCCAGGTGCCGATGAAGGCGCGAGCTACATCAGCTGTAGAAGTCGCGGACAGTGGGACAGCTTCTGGCCAACGGGTTGTCCTGTCCACCATCGTTAGGAGGTGAGTGTACCCCCTGGAGGGGGGAAGGGGCCCAACCAGGTCCACGTTCACGTGGTCGAAACGCCTTTCCGGCACTGTGAACTGCTCCAACGGGGCCTTAATGTGATGATGGACCTTGGCACGTTGGCATGCTACGCAGGTCCTCACCCAACCCCCCACGTCCGTCTTCATACCATTGCCAGACGAACTTCGCTGCCATCAGACGTTGCGATGGCTTCCTGCCCGGGTGCGATAAGCCATGTACGGCATCGAAAACCCGCCTTTTCCACGCCTGCGGAACCACTGGGCGCGGCTGCGCCATAGAAACATCACACAGCAGCGTCGTGCCACTGTCATCGAAGGGGACGTCCGCCAAACGGAGGCCAGAAACCGCCGTCCTGTATGCCTGGATGTCAGGGTCCGAGGCTTGATCTGCAGCCATACGGGCGTAATCGATGCCGAGGTGGACAGCTCCGACAGCGGCACGAGAGAGGCAGTCAGCCACGGGGTTGTCCTTCCCCGCCACATGCCGGATGTCTGTGGTGAACTCCGAAATGAAAGCCAGATGACGCTGCTGCCTGGCAGACCACGGTTCCGAGACCTTAGCCATGGCGAAAATCAACGGCTTGTGGTCCACAAAAACAGTGAACGGGCGAGCTTCCAGCAGGAAACGGAAATGTCTGACCGCTAAGTACAGGGCGAGGAGCTCACGGTCAAAGGTGCTGTACTTTTGCTCACTGGGCCGGAGCTGTCGGCTGAAAAACGCCAGGGGTTGCCAGATCCCCTTGACCAGCTGCTCAAAAACGCCACCGACGGCATAGTCCGAGGGCGTCGGTCGTCAATGCCACGGAAGCCTCAGGCACGGGGTGAGTCAGCATAGTTGCGCCCGCGAGGGCCTCCTTAGTATCCGAGAACGCCTTCAACATGTCGTCGGACCAGGCGATGGCGTGCTTGGGGGTCTTTGTCTTGAGAGGCCTCGTACAGGGGCGCATCAGATGAGCAGCCTGGGGGATGAAGCCGATGGTAAAAATTCACCATCCCCAGGAACTCCTGCAGAGCCTTGACAGTGATAGGGCGTGGGAGCTGCTGCACAGCCTCCACCTTTGACGGCAGTGGGATTGCCCCAGCAGCAGTGATGCGGTGGCCAAGGAAGTCCATGGAAGGCAGCCCAAACCGGCACTTTGCTGGATTGATGATCAAGCCATGCTCGTGGAGGCGACCAAAGAGGAGACGGAGGTGTGAGAGGTGCTCTGCCTTGGATGTGCTGGCTACAAGGATGTCGTCCAAGTAAACAAACACGAAAGACAAATCGCGCAGCACGACGTCCATCAAACGCTGGAAGGTCTGTGCAGCATTCTTGAGGCCGAACGGCATCCGTAAAAAACTCAAAAAGCCCGAATGGAGTTATAACCGCCGTCTTGGAGATGTCTTGCGGACTAACCGGCACCTGGTGGTAGCCCCGCACCAGATCCACTTTTGAAAAAATGGATGCTCCAGCCAGGTGGGCTGAAAAGTCCTGGATGTGCGGAACGGGGTAACGGTCAGGCGTAGTGGCACCATTAAGGCGTCGGTAGTCGCCGCACGGACGCCAGCCACCATTGGACTTGGGAACGAGATGGAGAGGTGAGGCCCAAGGACTGTCGGAACGACGAATGATGCCGAGCTTCTCCATGGAGGCGAACTCATCCTTCGCGATGGCGAGTTTGTGTGGGTCGAGGCGACGGGCCCTGGCATGCACAGGCGGGCCCTCGGTGGAGATATGATGCACTACGCTGTGTTTGGTGGCCGCGGACGAGAAGGTAGGTGTCGTGATGTCCGAGAACTCCAACAGGAGGGGGGAGAAAACATCAGCCGGTGAGACGGCACTGGACAGGCTTCATCGCGGCCGCGTCACTGCGCTCACATGACAAAGAACTGAACGTCTCTGCGTTGATGAGCCGACGGTTTTCCAACATCCACCAGGAGACTGTTGGCGCAGAGGAAGTCAGCGCCTAGGAGGGGAGTGGACACCTTGGCCAAAACAAAATCCCAGGTGAAACGCTGGTCAGCAAAACACAACGGCACGATGCGCGTGCCAAAAGTGGGAATATGCGCTGCCATTGGCAGCCTCCAGGGCGGGGCCCTGTTTCGCCCGACAGACGTCCATAGCCGATGCAGGCAGCAACGCTCACCTGGGCACCCGTGTCGCACAGGAACCGGCGGCCGGAGAGGGAGTCGGTGACGTACAGCAAGCCTGCAGGATGGCGACACTCACGGCTGCTAGCGAGTGGCGGCCAGTGCGTTTCCCGATGGCACTGAAGTTGCATGGTGGCAGGCACTTTTTGGCTTTGTTACCGAACTTAGCGTGATAAAAACACAACCCTGATGTCTTCGCATGGCGGGCCACAGCGGTGGCGGAGACGGAGAAAGGTTGTGGCACCAAGGTCCGTGAGACTGGTGAGGTCAAAGACAGACCACGAAGTGGCCGTCCCAGGAAGACAACACCCCAAGAAGACCGGTTCCTCACCCTTGCTTCACTGAGGAACCGTAGGCTTTCATCCAGAGATTTACAGGCAAGATTTGCACAACGGTACCACAGACAGATCTCTGATCAGACGGTGAGGAACAGACTGCACATGGCTGGTCTTCGTGCTTATACCAGGAAGCATGCAATGACTAGCGCAGTCAGACCCGTTTGCGCGTGTCGACAGCACCGACAGTGGAACCTAAGAATGTAGGGCTAATCGATGCTAGTTCTCTTAAAGAGCTGCAAGGAAAAAGGAACATAGACCCATGTTCCTTATCAGTCGCAGGCCCGGTTTTCCACCCAAGCAGGCAGCCAGCATGTGGGGTCGTCTCAGGAACTTCAGAGGGCTTCGAGACGACAGCTGGGGAAGCCCCTAGAGAAGGAGAAATGTGGTGGGCAAGCTCGAGCGGATCGTTCAGTGATACATCAAGGTTCCTTCTCTCGGATACGCTGGACAGTCCGAAATGGACCGATCGTGCATCATCAGAAAGTGTATGGGCTTATGACGGTCTAAGTGGTGCCGCATACTTTGGATTTGTACTCCTTGGCTATGCAGGGATTGATTTTCTAGAGTCAGAAACAGATCCGTCCCGCTATCTCTGGCCCCACGCTCAGTTGCAGACTGGGTGACGCGCGCCTAGTCCACTAAATGCGTGGAGTTGGGTGCTGTCTCCGCGGCGGTAATCTCGGCTATCCCTGAGGCTGCACGACACAGTTTCTGCCCATCACACAGAATTTGTCATCATTGAACGGCAATCTCGACTGCAGTCGAAGATAAAGGTAATCTCCCTGAGGGCGAACTGCGCCTCCGCCTGAACAAACCATGCGTTTGCATTCTGTTCCCAAAACTCGGGCAACTTGAGAGAAACTGCGTTTGTTGCCATGTTCAGTCAACTCTGGAAACGTCCAGAGAAAATCGGGGTCACCAATGTAGGAGTGTGGGAAACAAAAGGGCTGAGAAAGGCTTTTTGTGGACGGAGTAAATAAACGTTGTCTTTATTTCACACTCTGCATTCGCTCTGACAACACAACACGCGCTCCCCCGTCCCACTTGATTAACGTCATAAACCCGCAAACGGTCATGGGTAATGTAGTTGAATAAACCTATCCAGTAACTGTAACGTCAACAAGGTTAGCTCGCTGTGAAATCTAATCTATATTGTCCTGCTAGTGAGTGGTCACTACAACATGCTTATTTCCTTGTCAATCTCATCTTGAATCACACGAGCGATACTTTCAATAATGTCATTTTGGATGGTGTTTGACATACCGCTGAAGACAGTGGATGATCCCAGGTGCTCTGCGAGTGCTGTGTCAAACTCCACAAAGTTCCCCCTGTTTGAACTGCTAGCGGATCTTGGTCCACTATAGAAGAGGTCCACTCGGCGCGGTTTTTTGAGATTGCTCGGATCCCTACGCGAGCATTCAGTCGTGATCGAGCCGCGCGCTTTAAAGTGATAGCCCGACGCACCTGACGGGAGGGAACGGGCAAGGTGTCCAACAGGCTGCTGGCTCTGGAGTGGACTGTAGACTGGATCCTTTCATGCCACACGCTATACTTCATGACCGGTTGCGTTTTCCTGACTGACAGCTTGTAAGGGAGCATGTACTAATTGAGGCTTTCACTCAAATGGACCCTATATATAGTTGATGTGTTTTTTCCTTATCTTTACTGCTGCTTGGTCCAGAGCCTCGTCAATCCGGATGCGCCCAAACAACTCCAGTTTCACACGAGGATATCAATGTGATTCTTTGATTTCCATGGTCCTCTCTTATTCCCGAGCCACGTTGGCTAAGTCAACTGAACGCCCGTTGGTGGCCCACCGGCGTATGCTTGAGAAGAGCACGGAGGCTATCCCGCGTCAAAAAGCAGCCAAGGCCAAACAGAAACAGGCCGGCTTAAGGTTGGCACACGCCAGCTAGCCACTCCGTTCGACACGTAGTTATCCTCAACAGAAACGTCCGTGTCCCACCTTTTTTCTGCCTTGCTGTAAATCCAGTTTTGGAGTGGGCCTCCCATCTGATTTTATCTTCAGTTGTTGCTGAAATGGCAATTTTGTGAAGTTGTTTTTCACCAAATAATCCAAATCGCCACCCTCCATTGCTGCAACGATGTGAATTAGCTATAGCAACAGTGGAAAACTACAATTTTAACGTGTGTCCATCGTGTGTCATATACTGTGATTTGATTGGTATGAAGCCAGAGACAGGTGGCTTCCCTTGACAGTTTTTTTTACATAGACCTGACCATTCGCAGTCAAAGCAGTCCCATGACGTAGCCATATCTGATTGGTCAATTATTTTTATTTTTTTAATGAAAGGATGCCAAATTCACTTGGCTTCCTCCCCATAGACTTAACATGATTGCTTCTCTGCTACCGCAGGAACGCAATACGCTCATTCACCTCACGTGCAGCGGCGCTGTTTCTCATGAGAAACGGGGAAGACAGCCGCAGCAACATGTCATGTAATACAAATGCAGAACACAGAACGAGACAACGAAAATGTTTCAATGCTTTTATTAAAATCACAATGATAGTTTGTGAAAATGGGGGAAGCATGGCTTCCCTTGGCATCCAGGAGAAAACGCCACTGGTAATACTCAGATGCACTACTCGTTTTCAAATAGAACACCTCCAAGTGGAGTCTACTGGATATGTTTTTAAACGTCGTCCAGCCACGCCCCCTAAACCCCATCTCATCTTTAACTTGTTTACAGCATTCGGCATACGTTTAAAAACATATCCAGTAGAATGTTTTTAAACGTAGGATGCGCAATCCTGCGCATCCTACATTACATGCGTGAACTACGCGCAACTATTACCTAAGTACCTTCTGGTGGTGCTTTGTGACTGGGGTTTGTATATTATCGGCTGCCTGTGTTACATCTAAACCTCTCTAACCTCCCATTGGCACGCATAGTCGGCCCGGGGGGGGTAATTTGAGAGGTACTTTTGTACATTTTAACACCCACCCCCCCACACACACACACACCCCTATCGGCCACTTCGCGTAACGGCGGGTGTCTATGTTGCTCCCCGGCCTCCGTAGAGAGTATATAGCGAACGTGTTTGAAAGCGCGCCAGTACTACTCTCGTTTGCGGAGTGAGCGGAAGAACAAGTAGACAAGGTGGCAGGACGCGTGACCAAACCCCAAGACCCTGTTGTAAGCAGTTGTTTTAGTTTGTCTCTCTCTCTCTCTCGATATTATTAGTTTGTGTGTTTGTGTCACACCCAGGCTATAATAATAATAATAATAATAATAATAATGGCTCTAACCGAACCAAACCACACTTTATAGCTGCGATCGACACCGCCTCCTTTCTGCGACGTCGAAGTCGCGCAATTAAAAGAGCTCCGTTAGCGGCCATTTCGTGCAGCTCGTCGTGTTTCTGATCGTTGTTTGAAAGTGCAGTGTTGCGTTGTCTTTACTGTCGTCTTAACACATCAGGACCCATGGTATCCTAGTGAGTGCATACGCTGTGTTATCTTCATTCTGGCAGATGTAATGTTGCTGCGTCTTCTAAATAGCGGTACACGTTGCACATCCAGGCAGGAAACTGGATGCGTCCACCCGAGGGCCGAGGATCGTCCTCGTCCTCCTCCTCCTAGGCCGGAGCAGTCTCCACGCGGCCTACTGTTGTGCTAGCTTAGCATTAGATAGCACAACCAGAAGCTACAACGGCCCCTTTTTTTTGTATTTAAATAAAACAAGGAAAACGACGACAGTAGCAATCCAATGGACTGTTTTTGCCAGAGCGGTTCTGATGTAGATGTATGTATAAAATAAAAAATGACTTGCATAGGTTGCTATGGACATCAAAGTGCGCACAAAATGATGGCTGCCCGGGAAGATGCGTTGCTTACCTTCGCTGATGGCGCTTCTTGTGTTGCAGAACAACATGGGCAAGAAGCAGACTACCAAGACCGCCAAAAAGGGCGCATCGGAGGAGCCCGAGGAGTTTGTGGTGGAGAAGGTGCTGGACCAGCGTCTGGTCAATGGAAAAGTAGAGTTTTTCCTGAAGTGGAAAGGCTTCACGGAGTGAGTTTACTGGGCCAGGCCCCTGCGCTCACTCGCCTTCCTCTTGCTCAAGTCCTTCCCTTCTATGGGATTATGATGTTTTCGAAAAAATAAATAAACATGGCCAATTTCATTGATTTTTATGTTGCATTGGTGTGTTTTTGCAAACTCCATTTCTGCCCATCATTACTACTCAGGGCTGATAACACCTGGGAACCAGAGGAGAATCTGGATTGCCCAGAGCTAATTTCTGCGTTTTTGGAGGCACACAAGAACATTAAAGAAAAGCCTACTGCAGTCAAGAGGAAGACTTCTACCGATGCAGCTGAGTCGGATGCCAAGAAGAAGGATGTGGTTAGTTTGTTGGCGCAGCCGAGCCCCATCATCACCAGGATGAACGATTACCTCTTGAATTGTTCTGAATACTGACACTAATTGCACTTTTGTCTTAAAGAGTGATAAGCCGCGCGGATTCGCCAGAAACCTGAGCCCCGAGAGGATCATCGGCGCCACAGACACCAGTGGAGAGCTAATGTTCCTGATGAAATGGTAAATCAAGGATTATTGATTTATAGTTTATTTTATAAATTGTAGACGGAATTGGAATCTTTGTATTGTGATAATTTAGTCATGGTAAACGATGGAGTAATATTGTTCCTTCGGGAACGTGTAAAATGGATTGTATTTGTATATCGCTTTTATCCAAAGCACTGTACAGTAGCCTCACATTCACCATTCGTACACCGACGGCGGTGCCAACCATGCAAGGTAACAACCAACATGTCAGGAGCATGTCTTGCTCAGGGACACCTCGACACTTGGCTAGGTGGAGCCCGGGGATCGAACCAGCAACTTTCCGGTTGGCAGACAACCCCTCTACCTACTGAAACGGCGTTTAGTTTGACAATGTTTTAATTCGCAATGCCGACTTGAAAGCAGATGGAAAGCATTGTCACTTTTCGTTACTGTTGATATCCTAAATATAGACACGTAGACTGTCCTTTCCATTAAAATCAGCCAGATCCCCAAACTAATGTCCAGCATTGTTGCAATCAGTGACATGTTTTGTTTGTATTTGAACCAAATTTCTCATATTTGTCATGCAACTAGAACCATTTTATTGCATTGCAAATTCTTGCTGTGGGCGTCACCAGTCTAATTCTGTCTGCATGTTATTTCGCTGCCAATCAGCCCACAACATGGCAACTTGTGGACCGACATTTTAGGAAGTCACATGCATGTGTACTTGTAGCATTGTGGCAGCTGCTATTTTTTATTTATTTTATTTTTTACATTTTAGCCCACATGCAGGAAATGCATGTAGTGTTTTGAAACCTGGTACAATTTTTTTATTTTTTTGTTTTTTACCAGCTGCTGCTACTATTTACATGCTGCCATCTACTATTTATCAATGTTATTCTTCTTTAAGATTATTATTGTACTGCATGCGGACACTTTAATACATTTTAGCCAATTCAACAGTATTACTGCTCTACTTAGATCCTATATTACTAATTGTTCAGAGTTATTTTAGTATTTATATTTAGAAGACTGCAGAAGTGAATGGGAAGTAGGCATGTCATTGTACATATGGCGATAAAGAAATCTTGACTCTTGGGGGGAAAAAATATTCCACTGGTTCCTTTACACTGGCGTCTACCGGACCCAGTTGCCATGCTGGAGCTGACTATTTAAATATCTTAAGTGACATTTGCATAACTTCTGCTGAAGATGTGTTCATGCAAATAATATGCTGTGTGCAATATGAGCCATGTATTGAAATTCTTTTATACATACTACCTGAACTTGAGATCAGACAGTGGGAGTGTTTGTAACAAATGAGTAAGCATGTAAATGTTGTACCAGCTTTTTTTGAATTTGTGTGTTCCTGTACTACAGGAAGGACTCTGACGAAGCAGATTTAGTTCCAGCCCGTGAAGCGAACTCTCGCTGTCCCCAAGTGGTCATCTCCTTCTATGAAGAGCGGCTCACATGGCATTCGTGTCCCGAGGACGATGCGTAGGACGAGTTCTGCCCCCTGGTTCTCTTGAGTCTGTCTCTTGTTTGTAGGTTACCTAGTTTATTGTTTTTAGTTAGTTAGTGTGGTACCTACTACTTTTGTACATATTTTCACATTTTACCCCCATTTTGTATTCAAACGTTTAATAAACCTTTTTTTTGCTACCCAGTTCTGTGGATTTTTGGAATTGTAGTGGATTTAACTTTGACCAATGTCCATCTTTTCACTGGGAACTTGTATATTTGAGCATGTCGTTATTTTTTTTTTTAGTCATTTGATGCTTGGCAGAGAATCTCAGGCTAGAACTTATGCTTTGATCACAATGACAAGCAGGCAGATTAAACAAATGCAATCTCAAATATAAATTCTGACGCACAATTGATGTCGGCTATGTTGCCAACTGGCATGTTTATCTTGCCGTCTGTGAGGAGAGCTGTCCCATGATGGGCATTGGCAATGGACAATGGCCTTTTCAGTTATGTTTCTATGGAAACCAACTCATGGAGATTGGTTTCCATGGGAATTACTATTAGGACAAAGTAGAAATGCCAAACGATTGTAACAACATTTTTCCAAATTGTTTCAAACAATTAGCCTAATAATTAAGTCCAGTAAGTTTTGGCATTCAGCCCATGTGATTCACTGATATAAGGAATAACTGATATGTATATGCAAAGAAGCTAGTATATTGATGTGCATAGCTAAAGATGTGCATAGCTAAGCTAACCTGTATTTTCAGTGTACCTTTTTTCTCCCCCTGAACATCAACAACTCAATCTATATTGTACATTTGTATGTGGGCCACTTAAGTGGTGCATACGATTTTGTGTTGGCCATTAAAGGTAATTTCAATATCTGGTTGACTGTTCATATGAGCCTCAAGTAGGTTAATCCCCATGAGACACAGCTAAATTTATGTGAATGGTCTGACCTCACTATCAAATGATGTTAGCTGCCCTCAAAGATGACTACATGAGACAAAGGGCATTACAAGTACAAACTACACATTCACCTATTGATTCTTTTTTTAAAGGGATCTGTTTGAAGCAGGACTGGTTATTATCCTGTGGACCATGCCAAGGACCATCAAAAGGGACTTGCGTTGACATTTCAAAAACATGAACATTTGGAAATGTATTAACTGTCAAGATATACATTCTGAGAAAAGGGTTGTCTCCAAGAACAATGAGGATGTCTTCACAGTTGAAGGGAAATGGAGGCATGACTAACGAGAATGCAAAAAAAGCACCTCATGACCTCGGCCATTGTATGCAAATAAGCAAACCTTAACCTCAGTTGATTGCAGTGATGTTATTTAAGACATGAACATTAGAGTTCAGTTCAAATGATCTGAGCTCCTGGAATAGCTTCCATTTTGGAAACACTTGGGACCCCTTGAGGAAACTGGTATGTGTATGTGATTCCTAGCTGTCATATGGAAGGTAGCTGAGATGTGTTGAATGCTAGACGTCACCTCCTATGTTTTATTATGTCACGTTGGCACGCCTTGTTATGTGAAGATATGCATATGCAAATTCGATGATTAGCGTTTATTTGGACTAAATGGTCCAGAATGTGAATGCTATACATTTGACGCAATGTATAGCAAAATAGCTTTTTTAAAACCACAAGTATAGGACACACTCCAACAGAGAATAGCTTTCGTGTTAAACTTTTTTTTAGATCACATGCCTTCCCTCATGTATTTATTATATTCGATAACATACAAAAGAAAATTAAGCAAAAATATTTAAAGACTTTATTAATTTCTTTAAACGAAGCTCCTCCCTTTTCCAGGTGAGAGAATTTAGCAATCATCAACAGGTGAGCAACACAGCAGCATGGTTAGCCGGTACATCAGTAGGCCTACACAGCTACAGCATATATAGATATATAGATTTTTTTTAATATATAAATATATATGTATCTAGTAGGTTAGGAGACGCAATTTTTTTTTTAGTTTTAACATTATTGCCTTTTAACCGATTCGCTCCGAACAGCAGGAAGTTAGAAAAGGGTTGGACTCCACTGCTGCTCCATTGAGTCTTAACACACCAATACGCAGTCGGACCGAACTAAGGTGGGCATACATCCATTGTATCATGTATTTATTTTTTTGTTCTTTTGATGACCTTGTTTAGGCGTGGAAGGCTAAAGAAGATTGTAAACTTGTACATTGTTTTGAAGGTGCTCCGTACACAAACCTTTCACACTTTTTGTTGCACTGTCGTCTGAAAAAAAGGTAACTTACTTTTTTTTTTGGTTCAGGATTAGTGATTGGAGGACTGGATGACTGATGTATGTTTATTTAAAGGTCCTGTATGTAAGAATAATGAATCTGTTCAGGGATTACATGTTGGGATTTTACAGCATACATCGCTTTAAATTGGCAGTTTGTGAGCAGGTTGTGGTTGAAGTTAAAACATGAGAGCTTCCCTGACTGCGTAGACAAGCTTTTGGGCTGATTTCTCTTATATTTGAGTCGGGTCTTGATTCTTGTATAGTACTTTTTTTTTTTTTTAAGTAGGCCTACTTAATTATAGTGTATTGCATTACCAAGTCAAATACTATTTGGATTGGGGTATTGTTTGGCTACAGTCAATTCCAGGTCCTTTTTTATGTTTTATATGACGCCTGTATCTGTGTTGGCCAGCTTGTCAACATAAACAAACACCCTTTCATGGTTTACGTCTCATGTGATGTTTTGCTGAGTGGGGGGACTGCTGGGTCAAGGGTTAAGGGTTACAGTTCCTCTGGTGTATGTTCGGCATGCTGGTTAGATTTCCCTTATCATGCCATGGGACACAGACCCGCACAAAGGCTCTGACAGCTCATCTGCTGTCCATCCCAAAACAGAGACCTCTTGTCTTGTAAGAAATATCCCAGGAACTGCTCACTGAAACGTTATTATGGCAGAGCAGCCGGGGTCATGCGTAGAGCAGGGCCAGCAGCAATGAGCTGATTTGATCTGAAGATTTGTACAAGGTATGAATGGGCTTGAACTCTAGCCCACTTTTGTATTGAAAACAAGGCTATCATAGAACATGTTTTACCAGTTTTTCATTAAATAAGGCCATGTTGAGAAAGATTTGCACATTTTACACCAGGCAATGTTGCATTTCATCATATTGGCACATCCCCTATAGCCTACATTTTCTACTATATAGTTAAGCCTATTTGTATGGGGCTTTAAACAGATTTCACCATCTACATCCATGGTAAATTACAATGTATTTGCTTGTCATTACTGAGTGGTTCTTGACAAACTCAAAATGGTTTGAGTCATCAGTCCCAAGCTGTACTCATGTCTGTCTCAAACCTACTTGCAGCTATCTGTTCCCACTATGGAAAATGTGTTGGACAGTCTCATGAAAACGGTAAGTGACAGATCCGAACAATAATGATAAACAATTGAGCCTATGTTCTTAAGTGTGAGATGCATCTTGTTTAAATGTCTTCTGTTGATTTTATGAAGGAATTCATAAGCGTCTGTGTACGAGAACCAAGGTCCCATCGAGATGACTTCTGGCACACGCACGTGGACTATGAGATATGTTTACATGTGAGTGACAAGATATACAGATTTACAAGATGTATTGAATTGTATTGATTGGCCATTAATATGACTACGAACATATGAAACAAAATTACACTCGGTTTAAAGTGATAAGTTTTGTAGTTCCATACCGTTCCATAAAGCTATTCTCCTTTTGTTTGTATGCCATTGTTGAGCGGGTTAATTTGCATAACACACGGATGATATCTTGTTGTATTCCTTGACTGTGTTGGGTTCTCTCTTGCTGTTGGCTCCAGACCAATAGCATGTGTTTTAGGAAGAAGACTTCCTGTGTCAGGAGGCGGTACAGTGAGTTTGTGTGGCTGCGCCAATGTCTGCAACAGAATGCTCTGATCATGTACGTTTAATCACCTTGCCAGCTATGCATGCTACCTTTCACAGGATTACATTCACACTGTTCAGAAAACCAATGACCCTCATCTTATTTTAGTGCCTTTAGGGCCATATAAACTGTAATGGGGTGTTGAACTCTGAACACTTATGGCAATCATTTTGGTTGTAAAAGTGTTTGTTTTCCAAAATGGATAATCTCTGGCAATGTTCCTTATTGTTTTGTGTTGAGCAGAGTTTTGCCCAAGCTTCCACCGTGGAATCCGTTCTTCAGTCTGACCAAAAAGGAGCAGGTCAGCCAGAGGATGAAGGGCCTGCAGGAATTCTTGGAAATGTAAGTCCCACCCTAGCCACCTCTGCCATAGGCTCACAAATGAGGGCCTCCAATTCTAATCTATCAGGGTAGTGTATCCATGGAACACAGATTTCATCATATTTTAGATGTTTGTTGTAGAGATTCCTTGTTCTTCAGTAAAAGCCACCTGCTGCATCTTCCTCTGTATCCTCCAGAACTTCCAACTCTGTCCCTTTTATTTTTTGATTTTTTTTTTAAGAGGACTATAGGGTTGGACAATTAATCACAATATTTAAAAATTCCCAATATCCAAATCGTAAAGTCAATGTACAACACATTATGAATAAATTATTGCAGAGTTACCCTGGCCTACAATTTCTTGTCATCTCTAGGTGTAAGAAAATATTTTTGTTTGGTACAGACTGTTGTGGAAAATCTGGATGATCAATGACCAAACAACTCATGTAAAATCATAACACATACAAGTTTAATCTAACATATCAAAGTAGCAAATTACAAAGTAATATTCAGTGCTGAAGGCTCCCACTGTTCAACAGGCCACCAAGACTTATTGGAGGATGCTCATATTTATGGCAAAAAAAAGTGCAGGGTGTTGCATAACAGGAGTCTGCGGACCACACAGGTGCTAGATCATACGAATGAAAGTTCCTTTTATTCGCATGGTCCAACACCATACAAATCACACGAGAAGCCCTTGTGCCGTGCAAAACATGGGTGCACAGAGTTCATACCGGATGAGTGCCTCAAGGTGAGAGGAGGAGATGTATCCTCCCTAGCTGAGAGGGCCTTAACTCCACAGATAAGGTGTTTTTTTGTTAACAAGTGATACAAGCTTGACTGGACCATGGTTCACTTGGAGTTCATGAAAAACAGAAACCAGGCAGAACATGTCTATATAAGAATATGGTGTGCAGTACAAAAACACACAGGCATGTAGAACCTTTAAATATGTATATAGTCATTTTCCAACTACAAGACCTACAACAACTACAAGATGTTTTTTTGTTTTTAGTGAGAAATTGTGATTATAATTCCCACTAATGGTGAATCATATCTCGGTATCTGTCAAAATAATCTCAATATATATATATCATATATTTTCATTTCGTTCAGCTCTACTTAATTGCTTGGTACAGAATGTATTAGCCAGGATATAATGCAAGGTCACTTAATCTGTTGTGTGTCTGAAGGGAGTGAATTAATGGCAGCCAGATGTTGTTGACTGGTGGAGTCCTATCCTTGTTTATTTCAAGATTTAGGCTAATTTGTAGAGTTGGCCAGCATCTAGCCTTGCCATAGTCTCTCCTATGACAACACTGAGATAAGATAGAGTAGCTAAGAGTTGTTTCTGACTCCCAGAAGGATCAGGTGTCAGCCGGTTGCTTATTATGTCACGGATATTACAAATGTGGGCCCGTTGCACTTTGGTACAAAGGTGCCTGAGACATTTGTCACACGAGCGTGACGCAGCAGGGTATACATTGCAGTGTGGCTTTCATACACATGAAGAGCCTTCACTAGTTGGGTTTGACATATCATGACATTTATTGGAGCACATGGGCTCCCTTTCCAAATCTCTTGATCCATCACTTTACTCCCATTTCCTTCCAAGACCCCCCTCCACCACCACCCCCTCACTGCCATTGCCGGCAGCCATTGTATGTTGCTGTGTGATGTAGAGTGCGAGACGTCTTGTCTGGCATGTCTTGTCGGGCCCACATCCAGCCCTTATCCCTGTTTTTTTGGTTTTTCTTTTTGTCCTGCAGTGTGCTCCAGACGCCCCTGCTGCTGTCGGACAGCCGCCTGCACCTGTTCCTCCAGTCGGAGCTCAGCGTCTCCAGGATGGAGAGGTGTGCCCGGGGCGAGACCAGGTACTCGGTGGCCCAGGCCATCCAGCGCTCCGGCGGCTGCCTCATCTCCTCCAGCTTCCCCCTGGAGGACACGGACAAGGCGTCCTGCGACTCGGACTGTGAGAGGTAGGCCATTGTGGCGGTGATCGGCAGTTCATGGGATGCGCAGACCTTTGTATATTAGGTTTCTTTGAAGGTGGTAAATGTGGAGGTTATTGACACCCTTTCCCTCCTCTTACAGCAGCGCCTCATCAGGCCTGGGGCTGAGCAGTGACCTATATGCGAGGTGCATAGGTCTCCCCTGCTTGGAGTCCTCCAACGGGGACCACGAATTGTTCTGAACTCTCTCATTTGCCCTCGGAAGAGGAAAATGCACATTCTTAACCGGTTTTACTGGCACCCCCCTTTGCTGGGTTTGAACGGCTATTGTTTTACCGCTCGTGTTACAAATACATTTTTTTTTTTTTCTCCACAAGTAAAAGCCTTTGTTTTTGGGTTTTTTCCCCTTTTTGATTTGCAATCCTTTCCATCCCCCTACTTTGGTTCTTAATGGTGCATTTGTTACAATCCAGTCGGTGTAGCTACTGACTGGATTTCTTAACGTTCTGTCTTAAAGAATTACCCCAGTACTTTGTCAACCTGTAAAATACGTTTTAAATGTGTATAATGTATATGTATGTTATCTTAATTGTTGTACTTGAGTCTCGCAAGGGAAATGTGTGTAAAATGGACCAGCTTTTTAGAATTATATATATATGTATATTTTTTAGTTTAACATGTCAATGGATGAATAAATGCCTTTCTTTGAACAGAAATATTTCTCTGACACTTATTTTTGGAGAATGGCCACCATGAATTTCTGAAAGCTACTGCACTGTTTTCCCAGCCCAGTAGAGGGAGTGTAGACATCAGGAGATGGAGAAAGTGGAACCCTATTGGATCAATGCTTAATGTATTTATCTCTCAACATGAAGGATTGTATATCATCCCAATTGGAGTGGGACAATTCTGTGAATTAGGAGCCATTTTGTTTGTCGTGTGATGTTCATTGCTGGTTCACATGGCACTCTTCATCGTATTTAGTCACATACTTCATTAGGAATGGGTATTGTGTTGAAGTCCATTCCGCATGGGGAGAATTTACTAGTTTAATAGAGATGGTCTCTATTCTCAAATTCCTGATGTATCATACAATTGCGTTAATATAGCATTTTAGTTTAGATGGTATATTTCACAGGTCTCATTGTCATGATAAACTTGGATGAGCAGGGTATTGTCACAACGCCAGCACTTATCTGGCAATTTCTTTTTTTTTTGTACATTAATTGGACCATGGCTGGGTGCCATTTTATGCTGTAAATTAAGGTAGTGCTATAAATTAAGCTAGTGCCATAAATTACACTAGTGCAAATAGTCTTTCCTGAACAAGATGCCAGTTTTCCAGAGTCGACAGTATTTAAACTATATTCCAGCCGGCGTTCAGCTTGCCAACACCAAGACGTTCTCCTCTTCGTCTCTCACCTCACCTGCTGCATGGCGCCGTGCTCGGCCTGTCGCGAAGTTGTCGACACCGGCTGCGAAAAGCCATATCTGTGCCGCAGAGACGAATAGAACCGCTGAACCACACTGATGCATACAAATACTGGCATGAATGCACACGTATGCTGGTGGGGGAAAGCTGCAGGAGTCGACTCCTTTCATCACCTCCTGTCATTTTTTGAACTCCCACTGTTTTGTGGTGTGCCACGTTCAGGCTCTGTATTTGCTGTTAAGGTTGACCTTATCAAAGTACACTGACAGCGCACTGCCGAACAGGGGCCGTGCACACACATGCTCACACACATGGGCACATGACGAGCTCCTAGCCAAGAGTTTTGAATCGCATGCCATCTGTACAGTTCCATTAAATCTCTAATACACATTTGCAACAGAGACACGACACACAAGACACACATTGTTCCTTAAGGACTTTTTACTGGCAAAATAATGTGTGCGTGTGTGTGCGCACACGCCGCACGTATATTCAAAAGCATCTGCCTCTTATAGGGCGAGAGAATCTTGCATTGGATATTGAGTATTTACGGGAGACGTCTATTTCTGCTCAGTAATTTATAACTCAATTTCGAGTGTGCATCGATGCGCTCCATACCTCCAAAACACCAAACAAAGCCCCCGGACCCACTCGTATTTCAAAGCAATTAGGGTGTCCAGTGAGTTGTGAACGGACTTCGTTTCTCGTGGGATATTTTTTAATTGTTAATTTTCTGTCACATTGGTTCACTTCGCCGGCGCTGGTCAGGTGATTGCGTGTGCCGTGCCCATGGGCAACAGATAAAATGTCAGGGTTGATCCCGTGCATTTTTGATGAAAGTCAGCAAAGTGATGCTTATTTCTTTTTTCGAAGATGCAAGATATTTCTAAAAACGGATGACCGGTACACCATATTCACCCGTGTTGTTTTACTGCAGGATTCTCCCCCCGATGCTGTTTCATCTTCGCTTCGACGTATGAAGTCGCATTCGAGGAGGCCGTCAATATTGGTATCCACCTTTATGACTCTGAATTATTAGGTCATTTAGACTCCCACCAGAAGCCACCAGAGAAACAAGCCTCACCCCCGTGACCCTTCAAAAGCACAACAATGGCAAAATCCATAGGAGCAATTAGCCTGAATAACCTGTGCTTTCCGTCGCACCTTTAGTGTATTTCATCAGACATCTTAGTCCTCCCGTGCCTGTGTTTACCTCCGCACCCATAATCCCCCCACCCTCTCCTGGGCCCTGACCTCTGATTCCTGTTTTTATACTGTCTCTCACTCTCGCTCTCTCTCCCTCTCTCCCCCACCACCACCACCACCACCACCGTCGCCATATTTCTCTCTCCACCCTCTGTCTCCCTCCGTCTCGACACCTCTCTCTCCAGTCTCTCTCTCTCTCTCTTATGCATCGCGCTGAGCAGCAGGTCAAAGGTGCCTGCTTGCATTGTATTTGTGATTATTGCATTTAAAGTGCTGTTGCGTTGCAGATCATTAAAAGTCAATGCGGTAGCCTCTCTCTCTTTCTTTCTCTCGCTCACCCTACACCCCCCCCCCCCCACACACACACACACACGCACGCACACGCACACCCATTTCATAGTAAAATACGACCTGTGCACAGATAAATGTCACTGAACCATCTATCTGTGGATGTTAAAGTCGGCTAATGGAGATGACATATTAGAGGACCAAATGACGGCCATAAAAATTCCCACCATGCTTTGCAGTCCCGCCTGGCCACCGTGCATGTGATAGGTTATGTCGTTGCCACGGCAGCCAATTATCAGCGGGGATGAAGAAGAATGCCATTTTGGTGCCACATACCGACCACATTTGTTGGAATGAAAATGAATTAAGCCACCTCAGAAAAAATAATGGATATAATTTGCCCGGAATGGATATTTGAAAAGCAATATATGTTTATTCACTATAGTTAAACTCTGAGGATTTATGCGAGAGCAAACAGCGACACGAAACGAGCGACACTCGACTGCAGGAGAGCTCTCCTTGATGGCGTATTGATCAGAGCTGAGCAGGGGGGGCGGGGGCAACAAGAGTGATGAACTCTCACCTTTGACCTTTGATGGGAAGAGTGTGTGTGTGTGTTTTTGCGTGGGTGTACACACCAAAACGTACAGCGGCTCACTTCCACCTGCGCGCACTTTTGCAAAAAAAAGATCCTTCCACAGGTACACGCTTAAATCAAGCTCCTCCCCCCTCTCCCATCCTTTCCACCCTCCATCTCTTTATTAATTACTCAACTCCCCCCATGCATGCCCCCCCCCCTCCCCCCCTTCTCCCTCTCTCTCTCCCTCCTTATCTTTCTCTCTCTCTCTCTCTCTCTCTCTCTCTCTCTCTCTCTCTCTTTCTCCATGAGTGAATGGAGCGGTTGTAATTGCTTCTCTGTGGAGCAGTAATACGCCGCACAAAGGAGCCAGATAGAAACCGCATTTGCATTCGAGATGAGCCGAGACGGAGAGGTGGAGAGAAGGGTGAAGACGGGCGTAAAGGGGGGGAGAAAGAAAGAAAGGAACGAAGAAAGGAATGAAGGAAGGGAGGACGGAAGAAATAAAAAACTCAAGGAGAGAGCGAGAGAGAGAAAGAAAGAGGGATGGCGCGCGTGCCCTCCTACCCCTGCGCCGTGCCGCTCATCAACTCTCTCTTCACCTCCCCTCTGCCTCTCTTCTCCTCCCCTCTCCTCCCCTCCCCCCTCCACCCCCCCATCTTTTGTTCCCCCCCGTCCACCCCCTCCCCATCCCTCCCAGCAGCTTATCGGCCCTCCCTTCCCGCCGCACGGCTCCCCTTGCATTGTCTTTCCAGAGTTCCAAGGTCGAGGGGCGCTTGCTCATCAGAGCAGGGTATTGTGCGCTTAGTAATGGCATAGAGGAGCTAATTTGCGCGTGGGTGTGCGTGCATGCGCGTGTGTGTGCGTGTGTGTGTGTGTGTGTGTGTGCCCGCACGCCCACACTTGTCTCTTTGTATCTTTCATTTAAGTATGTTCTTTTTTTGATGGCCTGCATGTATCATCTTATACGCACAGATAACTCTTTGTGTGTGTGTGTGAGAGAGTGTGTGTGTAAGGAAGGAAGGGGAGGGGAGACGGCAATTAATAACTTAAATGCATTGGATTGCAGTTTCTCATAACCACCCAATATCTTACATCGTTCCAGACGTTTGCCAACACTTTTAGTCCTGCAGAGCGCACACGCAGGCACGTGTCAGAGGACATGCACACACGCACGTGCACACACGCAAGCGCACACACGCACACGCACACATGCTCACCACCAGTATACCCCTGAGGATTGTCCTATTCTGGCATGATAAGCATTTCTGGTTTTGATCAATACTCTTAAAATGCCAAACAAAGCGTAATTAGCTTTAGGATGGCCCCCCGCCGTGAGTGAATGGGCCTCACCCTGGGAGGTTCCCTCCGTAACCATCCATCCCTCTGTGTGTGTGTGTGTGTGTGATCCATGCCTTCCTGTGTATGTGTGTGTGTGTGTGTGTGTGTGTGTGTGTGTGTGTGTGTGTGTGTGTGTGTGTGTGTGTGTGCGTGTGTGACATGTATGCATGCAGACATGCCACTGGCTTCCATGCAGTGCTCGGTAACCACCCCCCCCCCCCCCCCTCCACTCCCTCCCAGAATTGACAAAGTGCACACAGGGACATAGATTAGACAGGGGCTCAAGCAAACTCTGTGGCTTGATTGAAGCCAGTGATGGAGTTGTCCGTTGACCATACCCCCCACCCCCCCCATTCACCTCCATCTTCATTCCCATAATCATTCGGACAACCTTTATAATACATCTCTGCCTGGTGGTTCCTTTCAATTTCTTATGGGCCAGCTCAATCATTTTATACAGCTTTATTTACTCAGGGCGGATACATGGGTGGACACTGGAGTGGTCGTAAATTGTCCACAATTACCGATATGATGCGGCTATTTCTTATGCCATAATCTATGATGACAAGCGCTGTAAAACCCTGGCCCATGTGTCGGGGGGGGAGAGAGAAGAATGTGGGCAGGCACACGTGGCGCTGCATAATGACAGGTCTGTGGCATCACCCCCTCTGCGTCGCCACAACTTCTGCAGGGCCTTTCGCACAAAACCCCCACAAGACAGAATGTGTCTGGGTGGATAGCTTAATAACGCCCCCCTTACACCTTTTCAATATTTGTTCGTTGTTGTGCCCTCAAATCTTTGACACCGCAAAGCACGTCGCCCCTTTAGCACCAGGCGCGCATCGCTGGGTATCAATATTTATGTGTTCATATCTTTTTACATTACATTTACATTTAGGGCATTTGGCAGACGCTTTTATCCAGAGCGACTTACAAAGAGTACATTTGTTGAAGGAGATATATAGCAATATATCGCTGTGGTATATAAAGATAAGAATAGAGCTGTTTTCAAGCATTCATAGTTACAAGGCTTTTCCTTGATATTAATTTCAACAATGAACTGAATGAGATCATTGGTCGAAGACTTATTCGCACACAGTTGTCGTGGAGACCCTCTTAATGACGCCAGCGGGAGCCCACTGGCTAACATCTTGTTAGTGTTGTTGCTTTTTGTGACAATGCCAAAATGTCATCATCACGGTTGCTTGTCCAAACTGTTTATTCGAATAACCCCGGGGTACCACTACGAACAAACAGTGATCCAACGGTTTTTCCACACACTACATTTGTGTCCAATGAGTTTCGAAAGATAGCAGATGGAAGATTCCGTTGCTTTCTTCAGTGACTCATTGTTTCTGTCCTTTCTTCTTCTCCAGTTAAGACGGAAAAGTATCAGAAAGGGGGGCAGATGAAATGAACCTGAGGGACGTTTCGGGCGATTTCTTTTAAAGGCAGAGCACGAGAGAGACGTCTCTTCATTCCGATCACGGTCTACTTTGATGACTTGTGGGAGCGGCGTGCGTGTTTGCGCGTGGCCGGCGTTGAGAGCGACGACGAGAAGTGTGTGTGTGCGATTTAATTAGTGTGCGTGTGTGTGTGTGTGTGTGTGTGAGGCAGAGAGAGGGAGAGAGGGAGAGAGAGAGAGAGAGAGAGCTAACATGGTAAAATTTGTAATCCTATAGTGGCGTGTGTGTGTGTGTGTGTCTGTGTGTGTCTGTGTGTGTGTGTGTGTGTGTGTGTGTGTGTGTGTGTGTGTGTGTGTGTGTGTGTGTGTGTAGTTGGCTGGTGTGGGGGGGTGGGGGGAGGGTGGTGGGGAGGGGTGAGGCAGGGGGATAGTGGGGGGAGGATTTAAACCCATCATAAAGGAATTCTCTCCCCACCACACCGCCGCCGCCCCCGCTACATCCCCCCACGCCTCCTCCCCCCTCCCCACCCTGCCCGTAGCTCATCCCGACATTTTTATGCTTTTTTATTTTCAGGCCCATTGCAGCCGAGCCCAGAGATGTGATTTATACTGCCTGGCAGCACGGGCACTGCAGCAGGAAAGACAGATGGGGAGGGAGAGAGAGAGAGAGAGAGAGAGAGGGAAGACAGGGAGAGAGAGAGAGAGACAGGGGGAGAGAGAGAGGGAGACCAGGAGAGAGAGAGAGAGAGGGACCGGGAGAGAGAGAGACAGGGAGAGAGGGGAGAGAGAGAGAGAGAGAGAGAGGCAGGAGGGGAGGGGGGAGGGAGAGAGATGGGGGAGTGGGGTGGGGTGGGAGGTGGGAGAGAGCGGGGGGAGAGCCTGGGAGAGAGGGAGTGAGTGAGAGGGCTAGGGGGAGGGGGGAGAGAGATGGAGAGAGCGAGATGTAGAGGGAAATGGAGAGAGAGAGAGAGAGAGAGTCAAAGAGAGAGAGAGAGCTAGAGAGAGAGAGAGAGAGACAGAGAGAGAGAGGGAGCTAGAGAGAGAGAGAGACAGAGAGAGACAGAGAGAGAGAGGGAGGTGAGCAGAGGGAGATTGTTGGAGGAGAGGAGGATGGAGACGAGGGCCTTTTAGTGTGAGTTGACGGAAATGAGAAAGAAGGTGGGGGGGCATTGGAGATGATGGGGTTGGCGGGGCTGTAATAGAAAGGGGGCAGGGGCAGGAAAAGCGAGGGAGATATAGAAATAGAGAGAGAGAGAGAGAGAGAGAGAGGGAGAGAGGGAAAGGGAGAAGTCGGAAATCCTTTTGTTGGCCCCAACTCTCGGATCTCATCTCTCAACTCCTTATTTACTATGGGCCACATTTACACTTTTAAATACAGCCTCCCCCTCTCTCTCTCTCTCTCCCTCCTCCCCCCCCCCCCCTCTCTCTCTCTCTCTCTCTCTCCCTCTCCCTCCCCCCCTCTCTCCGTCTCCCTCTCTCCCCCCCTCCTCTAATGAGTTATCGGCCCTGTCGGCATCAGGAAGCCTGGCCCCATCTCTCCAATGCACGGGCTCCCTGACAGTCTAAATCACTACACACCCCTGCTGTCCCTCCAACCCCTCCACCCCCCTCCTACCCTGGGGGCGTATGGGGACCCACCCTCTCCCCTCGGTCTCCTCCCCCTCCCCCCTCTTCTCCTCCTCCTCCTCCACATCTTCCTCCTCCCCATACCTGCCTGCCTCCCTGCCTGGCTGTCCGCCCGAGGTGTGTGAAATATTCATGGTGCAACACCATTGATTGAGACAATTGGGATCGGTGGTGGGTGGGTGGGTGGTGGTGGGCGGATGACATGTTGCAAGGCTCAGGGCGTTACTCTGTGAGAGAGAGAGAGAGCTTCCCTTTTACCATCGTAAGGTCCGGCTGGGCTAGAGGAGTGGGAGGGGACATGGGGGCTATGGGGGGTATGGGGGGGAGGGGGGGTGAGGAAGGTATTTGTGTCTCATCAAGTTCATACAGGCTGGGGGGCTGGTGAGAGCCAGGCGGCCCTTCTTCTGCCCGGCTGTCATGTGCTTTCATTTCGTAGTTGTTCATACGTCAACGTGTGGCTTTCTGCGTCTTCATGGATTGTGTGTGTGTGTGTGTGTGTGTTTTGTGTGCACTCATTCCACAGGACTGTGTTGAAGTCATATGTGTACATGTGCCATGTGTGTGTGTGTCTGCGTCAATTCTGAATTCATGCATATGTGTGTGTGAATGTGCATTACAGTGTGTGTATGCATGTGTGTGTATCTGTGTGGTGTGTGTGTGTGTGTGTGTGTGTGTGTGTGTACACGTATATGTGCATGTGTGTGTGTGTGTGTGTGTGCGTGATTGCGTGCCACCTGCCTTCCTGCCAGAGTGGCTTGTACGTGTGTGTGTGTGTGTGTGTGTGTGTGTGTGTGTGTGTGTGTGTGTGTGTGTGTGTGTGTGTGTGCCGCTGTCTGTGCACTGTAACATCTCTCTCTGTCACACGGCCGCCTGAGAGGAGATGAGCTGCCATGCCTACTGCCATTCATCCATCACACACACACACACACCACACACACACACACACACACACACACACACACACACACACACACACACACACACACAGACAAATGCATACATAAACCATATTCTCTGTAAATGCAAGCTACAAGGTCTTTTTCTGAGAGCTGACATCACGTTCCCGTTCTCCGCCCGTCTCCCCTCTCCATGACAGCGAGGCGAATCTCCTCCTATCCAACATTCCGGACCTTACAATCTTTAATCTGGATTTACAACCTCAGCAAGCGGCCATCATAAATGTAGAGATGAGGATGATGATGGATAAACTGCGCACACGGACCGATTTAATTAATTTTAACCATAAAAGACGGAGCGATGATAAGTATTAAATGTGTTAAATCTTTCACTTAGGCGTACCAACATGCACATGTCTCTATACACACAAATTGGATTACGTTAGCACGTAATTAAGTCAAACGTTTGTATGTATCGCAAGTGAGCTTTGATGCTGCAGCACATAAACACATAAACACATAAACACCTAATCCGGTGACACACACGTGCTGGTGCCTGCAAGCAAATGTATGTTTAGTTTATGCTTGAGAATCCATACTGTGTGTGTGTGTGCGTGTGTGTGTGTGTGAATATATATTAATGGCTGCCTGGAAGCAAATGGGTTAATGTCTTCTATCTGAATGTGTATGCATACATCATCATACATCAACGTCCCCCCAAACGTCCTACTATAATCCGGAAACTTTGTGGGCAATATGGCTGCGAGGATCACCGCGGTGACAAACTATTCAGTTATGTTTTGGCGGGCGGTGAGGGGCGGGGAGTGAGGGGGCGGCGGGAATTCCGTCATCTCGTCAAATGGTCCAAAGGTTGCCGGCCTATCGCCGTCAGCTGAGATATGCTCAACAGGGAGGCGGTTTGTAAACACAAGCATCAGCGGCTCCGACCGAAGGCCGATGACGTCGAGTGTAAGTGGCTGTATCTATAAAATCAAAATGAAATAAAAACAGAAACCCTGCCGCCACCCCCCGTCGCCAGAAATAAATGTTGTCTTGTTTGTCACGATGTCACCGGCGGTGGGACTGGGAGTGTTTTACCGGCTAACCGCCCTTTAACGACTTTAACGACTCCAGCGGCTTTTGAGCGATGCTAAACGTACCACACACAGCTCTCTCGCTTTTTCTGAGCGCTATTCTCACGTTTTTTTTTCTCTTTTTAATTATTGACCGTCCCGCACAAACTGCGGTTTTGTCCAAACATAACTGTCAGCTCAGTCGGCGCGTTTTCCCCGCCGGAAATTTACGACGGTTCTAACAATGGCTCCTCCTCCTCCTCGCGAGCGTCTCACCGCAAACGAATTCCGCCGTGCGCCTTTGAGCAAAGCGGTCCCCGACATCAACTGCCGGCCTTCTCGCACCTCTAATCCACCATCCACCGCCTTCCGTCCGCGCGATGAATTTGATAAATCCTCTTATGGCCCCGGGAGACAATTAAAGCGCGTGTGACAAGGGGGATGCTATCTCCGCTCTCCTCCTGTAGCGCTTCATTTAGAAGCCATTTGTCTCCACTATGGATTTCCTATTTTTAATGGCGAGCGTATGCAGGGGTCGAGCTGTGCTGAATAATAGATGCCTCTCACCTCCCTCCTCCTGTCTTTCTCCCGTTCCCCATCCACCTCCCCCCCAACCCCCCCCCGCACACACACACACACATACCTTGGTTCTTTGGTGTGTGTGCTGGCCGCCGAGGCCAATGCTACGTCGGCCAGGGAGGAGGGGAGGCGGTGGTGTGTGTGTGTGTGTGTGTGGAGGAGGGTGGGGGGTTGGGGGTTGGTGGGGGTATGTGTGTCAAACCTGAGGCTGAGCGGCGAGGCGGGATCTGGAGGGTCCGGCATCAGAAGGGGGGCGCATGTTGAGAAACACACCCACGCCAAGGATAACAGCGGCCGAAAGCAGGCTAACGCTAACCCCTTGTCCGGGTTATCCCCGCCCCTCAACCCCACTTTTACCACTCCCTCCCTGTCCCTTTTCCCCCCCACCCACTAATACATACCCCCCCCACACTCCACACACACACACACACACACACACGCACACACACACTCATGCGCGCACACACACACGCGCAAACATGCATGTGCAGCCCAGCGCTTATCCAGCTAAGGACGTTCATCAGGGCGGGCGAGAGCGTGATGTATGGTCCTGGCTGAGCGTGAATGAATAGACTAGTAATTATCCCGTTAAAAGGCTGGCCAGACAAAGAGAGTACCTTGCTATAATTTAAATTGTTGTGTGTACGTGTGTGTGTGTGTGTGTGTGTGTGTGCGTGTGTGCGTCCCACACCACTGTTCCAAGGGCCACCCCCTTGCTGATTGACACTGTGCTGTGGAGTAGGAAGGTGGGGGACGTGGATGGGGGTGTGGGGGGGGGGTTGTGAAAGCTATTTATGGCGTCTGAGACGTTCCGCTAATTGCAGAATTTAATAAGGTTCCTGGAAGAGCAGCTACGGGCTCCCAGCCGCCGTCCAGCGTCTCCTTTCAACTCTCTCTCTCTCTGTCTGTCTGTCTGTCTCTCTCTCTCTCTCTATGTCTCTCTCTCTCGATGTCTATGTATGTGTGTGTGTGTGTGTGTCTCCCTCTCTCTCTATGTCTCTCTCTCTCTATGTACTGTATCACTGTATCTCTGTGTCTGTGTGTGTGTGTCTCTCTCTGTCTCCCTGTATGTCTCTCTCTGTTTCTCTTGCTTTGTCTCTCTCTCTCGCTCTCTGATATTTGTTCTTCTTCTTCTTTATCTTCTTCTTCTTGCTTCGTCTTGCTACCCCTCGTTTCATTGGTCACCTGAAATATGTAACCCCCCCCCTCCTCCTCTTCCCCTTTGACTGTGGCGGCATCTCCTCGGGCCCCTCCATCCCTCAGACCCCCGCACCACCTCCGCTGCCCCACCTTTGCGTTATCTCTTTGTGTATCCGCCCTGTTACCCCGCCCCCCCCCCCCCCCCCCTGTGTTCCCTCTCTCCCTCGTTTCTATCATCTGACAGAAGATAAACCCGATCTTCACCTTCCTGTTATTTTCTTATTATGCTAGCGCTTCCATGGACCATTGTGTCAAATTAGTGCTGGGGGTCCAAGTGTTTGTGTTCGTGTGTGTGTGTGTGTGTGTGTGTGTTTCTGTGTGTGTCTGTGTGTGTGTGCAGTGTGTGGCGAGTGTGTGTGTAGTGTGTGCGTGTGTGTGTGACAAAGAGAGAGAGAGTGAGCAAGAGACAGAGAGATGTGTGTGTGATGCGTGTATGTGTGTGTGTGTGTGTGTGTGTGTGTGTCTGTGTGTGTGCGTGTGTGTGTGTGTGTGTGTGTGTGTGTGTGTGTGTGTGTGTGTGTGTGTGTGTGTTGTGTGTGTGTGTGTGTGTGTGTGTGTGTGTGTGTGTGTGTGTGTGAAATGTGTGTGTGTAGTGTGTGTGTGTATGTATGTGTGTGTGTGTGTGTGTGTGTGCACCCTTGCATGTGCGTGCATGTGTGTGTGTGTGTGTGTGTGTGTGCGTGTGGTCTGCTCTTCCTGTGTCTCAGACAGGGGTAATTGAGCTCACAGGGTTTTCTGTCTTTGGTGGCAGAGTGGAAATTGGAATCTTCAGAATCCATTAGAGATACCCGTCCCAGACGTTGTTTCGGGTGTTCATGTGTTTGTGTGTGTGTGTCTCTATGTGTGTGTGCGTGTCTGCATGCATGCGTTTGTGTGTATGTGTGTGTGTGTGTCGTTGCATGTACGATTGTATATGTATCCACCGCTGCATGTCTGTATTTGCATAGCGCCTGGCGCCTGCAAAATGCACGGACACAAGCTGCTGTTGTTGTTGTTGTTGTTGTTGTTTTGTTGTGCGCCCCCGACACCGTCCTCGGCATAACTCAACGGAAACTACCGCTTAATAACTATTCAGCGCAATAATGCTCTCCACCCGCTCATCTCCTCGTGTTTTTCTGTGTGGTGCGTATGTGTGTGTGTGTGCGTGTGCATGTGTGTGTGCGTGTGCATGTGTGTGTGCGTGTGTGTGTGCATGTGCGATCTTCGACGCGGGGGCCTCATCTCGCATACATCTGCTTTTATGTTAAATATGTGCAAATGGGATCCCTAATGCGTAAGGCATCTCTTCTTCCTCACCCCCATCACCCCTCACAGAATAAGCACATTCACACACGACAAGGGGAAAAGGGGGGAGAGAAAGAGAGAGAGAGAGAGAGAGAGAGAGAGAGAGAGAGAGAGAGAGAGGGGTAGAGAGAGAGAGAGAGAGAGGTAGAGAGAGAGAGAGAGAGAGAGAGAGAGAGAGAGAGAGAGAGAGAGAGAGAGAGAAAGGGGTAGAGAGAGAGAGGTAGAGAGAGGTAGAGAGGGGTAGAGAGAGGTAGAGAGGTAGAGAGAGAGAGAGATGTAGAGATCGTAGTCTTACCTGGTACTCCAGCATCTTCACACTCTCTCCGCATCCCTTACCAATATTTCCTTCGTCGTGTTCCCACCAGCGCGGTATGCTGCGTGCTCTGCTGTATCGGTAACGGTGCACGTTGGTATTTCCCAGGCACCATGTAAGCTGAGCTTAGCGGACAGCAAAAGTAAGGTCGCACAGAGAACAACACCCCCTCCCCCCCCCCGCGCCCCCACATAGACCAGTCAGGTCATAATACAGGACTCAGATATGTTGTCCCGTCTGGATCGTAAATGAGAGGTTCGGCGGGGAAGTATGGGATCACAAAACGATAACATTGACCAAGGTCTTTATCCTGCGTATGCAGGATAAACTATGCATGCAGTCTCCTGCATGTTCCACTTCCACAACCAAATGACGATTCATGATTCAATTCACGATTCAAGAAGTTTAATTGTCACATACACATTCAGGATGTGCAGTGACTTGAAGTGACGTGAACTGTCGATGCCCAGCGAAATATGCAATAGAACAATACAAATATCATAAATATCACAATTTAAGGGAAAGATGAATGGTATGAAATTGCTTGAATGAGATTGTTTAGTTGACTCTTTGCTAATTACTAATTAATTGCATTTATGGAGCACTTTTCAAGACCTACAAAGCGCTACGTATTACGTATTGAGTGTGTGTGTGTGTGTGTGTGTTCATCCATCCATCCATCCATTTATCCAATGTATCTGCTGATATCTGGTGAAGGGCAGGGAAGCAAATCATGAAAGCAACCTTTACAGCGATATCACCGTAGTGCTGTAGTCGTCTCATGAATCCTCCATCTTGTGACTCTCAAATGATTTCTCTAAGAGTCCGAACGAATATAAAAAAACAGGAAACCCTGCGTAACTCCACCCCTCACACTTGCTGGTTTCCGGCACAGGCGCTGTCTAGTCTCGAGGTTAGGCTGTATAGCATCGTCAAACTTCTGGATCTGAGGTTACATACCCACACACACACACACACACACACACACACTCACAGCATCTGCCACTACGCTAATCTACAGCTACAACACTGCTTAGTCTTCAACAAATGTACTTTGGATAAAAGTGTCTGCCAAATGCCCTACATGTAAATGTAAATGTAATGTCTTCTATCCTAACCTATGCTAAACCAACCCATGTTAACCGCCCGCTTGTCTAAAAAGAGGATTTTAACAGGATTAAAATGTTTTGATTCTTTTTAGTTTTGCATCAGGCAATTAACACACGATGCCACCATTTTGAAACGGTGTGCGTTCATACGTTCAACTTGACATTTACGTCGCTCGGAAAAAAAGAATCTGCAATTGCTAATTTAAAAGGTAACTAGCAAATTGATTACGTGATTGAAAAAAAGCCCCCCTTGAAAAAAGGGTATATTGATATGTCAAGGAGCTCAGCTGCCTCCTAGGGTTATGTGTTTAGTGTGCAGTTTAAGGGCAGCTGGTGTGTGTGTGTGTGTGTGTGTGTGTGTGTGTGTTGTGGAGGGAGACCGGGCTGGATCGATACAGCCACACTGATAGAGAGGTAGAGGGAGAAAGAGAGAGAGAAACAGAAAGGAGAGAGAGAGAGAGAGAGAGAGAGAGAGAGAGAGAGAGAGAGAGAGAGAGAGAGAGAGAGAGAGAGAGAGAGAAGAGAGAGAGAGAGACAGAGAGACAGAGAGAGGAGAGAGAGAAAAGTAGATATCACATTTCTGTCTAGTTTATTTGTTCTTCTGTGTTGTGTTGTGTTGTGTTGTGTTGTGCTGTGTTGTGTTGAGCTGTGGTGTGTTGTGTTGTCTTGTGTTGTGTGTTGTGTTGTTGTGTTGTGTGTGTTGTGGTTGTGTGTTGTGTGTGTTGTGTTGTGTTGTGTGTGTGTGTGTTGTGGTGTTGCGTGTGTGTTTCTTTTTAATGATTAGCCTTCTTTTAATGGGAAAATAACGTCAGGGCCACTGGGAGATTTAATCCATCTGAGCTGATTCTGCTTCCATCACAGTTATTGATCGACTCCACTGACAAATCAACAGGGGGTCTATGTGTGTGTGTGTGTGTGTGTGTGTGTGTGTGTGTGCACATGTTTACACAGAACAATAGGTGCTTGGTGGCTTGTAAGTGTTTGTGTACGAACATGTGTTGACACAACATGTGTATTTGTAACCGTGTTACATATCGTATGTATGTGCACATTTTTTAAGACCGTTTTTTTTTGTTTCTTTTAGTTCCGAACAAACCCGACAAAACTGAAAGAACAATCATAATTATTTTGGTTTTTTCTTTCGTCTTTTGCCAACTCTTTTGTTGTTTGCCTGTTTTGGTGTTTGATAGGACACACACACACACACACACACACATATACACTCGCACGCACACACACACACAGACACACATATATCTTCACCCCTCCCTCCTCTCTCTGTCTCTCTCTCTCTCTCTCTCTCTCTCTCTGTCTCTCTGTCTCTCTCCCCTCCTCCCCCTCTCTCTCTCTCTCTCTCTCTCTCTCTCTCTCTCTCTCTCTCCCCCTCTCTCTCTCTCTCTCTCTCTCTCTCTCTCTCTCTCTCTCTCGCTCTCTCTCTCTGTGTCTCTCTCTCCCCATTTCTCTATCTCTCTCTCTCTGTGTCTCTCCCTCTCTCTCTCTCTCTCTCTCTCTCTCTCTCTCTCTCTCTCTCTCTCTCTAAAAAGAGAGATAAGGGGGTGACATAAAGAGACTGCAAGAAGAGAGGGGGGAGAGAGACTCAGAGGGGAGGAGAGACAGTGACAAGAGTGGATGGGCAGAGATGGATCAGATAAGAACAGTTTAAGTGAGAGCGGGATCGGAACAGTGTTAGAGAGAAGGCGGATGATGATGAGAGGGAGTAGAACATAAAATTGAAGTATACGAGAGAGAGAGAGAGAGAAGAGAGAGCTAGAGGAGAGAAGAGGGGTGGGTGGGGAAGAGAGAGCCCGGTACAGACAGTGAATCAGAGAGAGAGAGGACACAGAGCAGAGGAGCTGTGAAGAAAAGGTAACACTAGGGAACTCAAAAGGATGGATAGAGAGAAGACCCCGATAAACCATTGACTGAGAAAAGAGAGGAGAGAGAGGGAAGGGAGGAGAGAGCCAGGGTAGTCTGCAACACAGAGGAGAGAGAGAGAGAGAGAGAGAGAGAGAGAGAGAAAGAGGGGAAGAGAGAGAAAAATACTTTTTCTAATTGGCCGAGCTGGCTAAATTGGGTGGGAACCCGTCCTATGTCCCAAGTAATCAAATAAGAGGGAGGACATATTCAGAGGAGGGAGCAACAGACAGCATGGGGCCAATCAGAAGCAGTGGGAGGCCTTGTGTGCAATGGCACAGCAAGCATTCTGAAAAGCATTTGGAGGAAGAGAAATTGCTGACAAGTATAATCTCCGTTCTGCTTCATTCAATGGTGCTCCACGTTCCCATGCATCTCTCTCTCTCTTTCTTTCTCTCTTCTCTTCTTTACCTCTGAAGGTCTGCTACTACACTCTCATCTTCTCTCATCTCCGCTCTCCTCTGTCACGAGCGTGTGAAAGCGGTATGTAGTACGGTTTTGTAAGTGAGTTATTAGAGGACAGGGGTCACATCGTTATCTTGTCAAAAGATAGAGTCACATGCACCGCTAGACTACTGCAATGTCGGCCTGTTGGCTGTCTGGCTGCTTGCGCATAGTCTGAATCTCGTGCTGTCTGGTCTGACTTGTCGAACTGTCTGCCTACAGGGAGCTGAGATGATGGAGGGTGAGGAAGGTGATGAACACACAGAAACGCAGGCTGACGGAGCCAGAGGTGGAAGGTGGAGTGGAGTGAGAGAGAGGTGGTTTTGTGGAGGGCAGCAGAAATGAGAGACAGTGATGGAGGAAGAAAAATGGGCCTTCAATGTAGTTGGTCTAATACAAGTGTAATGTGTATGTGTTGCTGATTATCTGTTTAGCATCGTGTGTGATCAATATATCTTGATGTACTGAGTGATGTGTGTGCGTGTGCAAATAATATCTTAATGTTTCTAAAGCGCATTGATTCTGTACGCGTGTCACTGTTGTGTGTTGCAATGTGCGTTATGTATGCGTTGAGGCAGCTAACGATGCAGTGGGTGGTGGTGTGTGGTGTTGTGTATCGCAACACATGCGGATGCGTGCGCCCCGAGCGTGTGTGAATGTTTCGACTGCCGGTGTTGCCGAAGTACCATCGGGTATGCCTCGGGATTGAGGCTGGTCGCGTTAAGTTCAGCTCTGCGGGTGGGTGCGTGGCAGGTACGGCTTGATCGATAGTCGTATGCCGGGGGATGTGGGGAGTAGCGAGGCGGAGTGATATCGCCGTAATTGCCAGGCTTTCTATTGATAGTACGAGTTACCGGTGGTCCAGAGGATGGAGGTTGGTGTGCAGCGGTAATTAGCCAGCTTTAATGGTGTCTGTATAGATGAGTGTATTAGTCAGGGCTCTCTTGCAGGCACCGGGCGGCCCTTACACACCGGGCGGCTCCGACTCCCAGCCCACACACACACACACACACACACACACACACACACAGCAGAACACAGGCCCTCGCCGGCCCAGCGTACACACATCACATCCCCCCCCCCGTTCTCTGGAGGATACAGTACAGGAGGATCGTCTCTGCCTCCTCCTCTCTCTCTCTCCTCTTCTCTCTCCTTCCTCTGGGCCCCTAGGATCCCCCTATCTTTCTCTGATTTATCTGTGCAGAAGGAGGCTTTAACTGACTCCGGGTTCATCATACACTGTGGTTTGGCTCTTATGTGCTGTTAGTGTGTGGTGGTTGTGGTGTAAGTGGGGGGGATATGGGGGCCTGCCTCACTAACCTGGGCCCCTATATGTGGGATATGTGAAGTCATGGGACTGTTTCTGTGGCTGTATGTATGTATGTCTGCCATTGTTTTTCTTGAA
>PIJE02002378.1:7500-10996 GCA_002895965.2 Coryphaenoides rupestris | reverse complement strand
GAGGATGGCGGCGATCATGGAATCAGAATCACGGCGCAGGATTTGGGCTTAGCGAGGTAACTTTTCGGGTTCACTTTTTTGTGGGGGCCGAGATTCACCGATATCAATATAGTATCGTATACGGTAAATGGATTTCATTCATATGGTGCTTTTATCCAGATCGCTTACAGTTGCCTCACATTCACCCATTCATACACCGACGGCGGTGCCAACCATGCAAGGTAACAACCAACACGTCAGGAGCAGTTAGGGTTAGGTGGTGTCTTGCTCAGGGACACCTCGACACTTGGCGAGGCAGGAGCCCGGGGATCGAACCAGCAACCTTCCAATTGCCTGACAAACCGCTCTTGACACTTGACGTATACTCATGATCATCTGTCACGGCCCTCTAGGCTTGGCCCTTTTCCCCAGGCCGTGCTGTTTCTTTTTTATGTGTTGTTGTCGTGCAGGTGAGCTCCTGGGTGAGCAGCTAATTGGTTGCACCGGTGCGCAGGTGTAGCACTGCTATAAAATGGCTGCTGACGCTCCTCCTCCTCTCAGGGGCAGCAGACCTGTCTGGGAACGCTGGCTGTGAGACGTGTGGCTCATGAGAGAGCTCACGTCGATCTCGTTGAACTGTTGAACTGTTCAAGGTATAGCCTTGGTGGCTGGCAGTTGGATTTTTTGTTTTGCGCGTGGTCGAATAAAATAATCTTTTCTCCCTTCAAGATTCAATAACTTTAATGGTCATACACATACAGGATATGCAGTGTAATGAAAAAGTGGCGATGCCCAGCGGAATGTGCAACAGAACAAATTCAAATAACCAAAGAATCAAATATCCACACTTTTTACAGTCTTTACAGCAAAAGGATTTATTATTATTTAATATAATAATAAAAGTAAAAATAATAAAAAGTAGTCATATCAATAAGACATATCAAGTAGGCATATCAACAACAGGGCAATATAAATATTTCGTATCAGGTTATGTGTATGGGAGTGATCATTGGGCGGGGGGCCCAGTGAGGTCAGAGTTCACAGTCCTGATGGCCTGCGGAAAAGAAACTCTGTTTTAGTCTGCTATGTTCTAGCAGCGTGACTGCGGAGGCGCTTGCCTGACCGCAGCAGTTGGAACAGGTTGTTGTTGGGGTGGTGAGGATCCCTCATGATCCTGCAGGCTCTGGTTCGACACCTCCTGGAGTACAGGTCCTGCGGGGTGGGGGGTGTAGTGCCAATGGCGCGCTCAGCCCAACGCACCAACCTCTGCAGAGCCCTCCTGTCCTGAGAGGAGCTGTTGCTGAACCAGGCAGTGATGCTCCCTGTCTCCCAGGATGCTCTCCACCTCCACCAGCATAGAAGGAAGGTTTGTGTTGTTGCTCTCACCCTGTGGGCGTAACACCATGGTTATGGGTAGGGTATGAGTCGTAACAGTGCATCCCTACTACGACCTAACCCTTCACTGCCAGTGGATCTCCAACTCTACCTCCTCGGTCACCACCCATCAAATGCCCTGTAACCACCACAATACAATACATGTTACTCTGCCCACACAATCACAACCTTTTTTACACCGATACTTCATTTTGATTTACTGCCCACCAACGCAGAAACAGAACAGCCTTTATAATAATACAGTGGAACCATTTTTTCTTTTTTCATAAAAAAGAGAGACATAATCAATAATATCTAGATAGTTGATATGCTATTTCTCATGGTCCTGGGAAATGCCACTGGTGTGGCTGGAGTCTGTCTGAGTCGTGCACGCACGCACACACACACACAGACACTCAGGCACACATGCTCACACACACACACACACACACGGACAAGGACACACACGCACACACAACACACACACACACGCAGACACACACACACACACACACACACACACAGTAGCCGTGCAGATATGGCTGCTTGATAATCTTGGAATACACATCTTAATCACGAGCAGCTTTGCATTGACGGGGGGGCATCAGAGTTTGCTGGCTGTTGGGGTGCGCGGGCCGGGCCATATGCGAGAACAAACGCGGTCAGATAGTTGATATGCTATTTCTCATGGTCCTGGGACATGACACGGCTGATTGGCCGGGACAAAACTGAAAAATGTTGTTGCGGGGAGATCCATGAGCTGATTAGTGCGGCCATTCGATTCCCCCGCCGTGTCAATTAATCAGTGTCCGATGGCGTGCGTCTGCCCGTTTCTCCGCTGCTTGTGGAGTCACAGCAGCGCCGAGACCTCTACAATCTCTGTCTCACGGAATCACCATCAACACCTCCATGTATGTATACACACACACACACACACACACACACGTGCATCTGTAAAGGCCGTGCCCCAGCCAAAGCAATACTAGCACATCCATGTACATATGTGATATACACACACACACACATAACCTAAACCTACACTGGCAGACAACAGCACACCACTTGGATACACACTTTGATCTCGGAGCACACACAAAGCAATATATGTGATATACACACACACATAACCTAAACCTACACTGGCAGACAACAGCACACCACTTGGATACACACTTTGATCTCGGCTTAGCACACACACACACACACACACACACACACACACGCTTGGCTTGCAGGACTAGGCAAAGGCAAACACACAATCGCACACAGGCACACACATGCGCACACACACAGACACACATGCACACACGCGGCCATTGGGAGATGTAGCCCCACCCTGCGGTGCCTCGGTCACCAATCAGAAGCACTTTGTCAATGCACAGGTAACCGTGACGACTTTAATCCCTGGGTAACTGGCTGGCCATTCATCACCACCGGGGGGAGGTGGGGGGGAGAGGGAGAGGAGAATTGGAGAGGGGGAGGGGGAGACGGGGGCAGGTGTAACAGACAGGGGCAACGGTGCAGACAAATGGCCCCAAAAATTCAGTATTAATCAGCAGCTGATTTGCTGGCCCCGTAAAGCCAATAGCACTTAGAGGGTGGAGGGAGCACATGGGAGGGGACAGGGAGACACAGAGAGAGAGACACAGAGAGAGAGAAGGAGAGAGAGAGAGAGAGAGAGAGAGAGAGAGAGAGAGAGAGAGAGAGAGAGAGAGAGAGAGAGAGAGAGAGAGAGAGAGAGAGAGAGAGAGAGAGAGAGACAGAGAGAGGGAGAGAGAGAGAGAGGAGAGGGAGAGAGGGAGTGAGAAGGAGGGAGTGAGAGACACAGAGAGAGAGAGAGAGAGAGAGAGAGACGGAGGAAGAGAGGAGGGAGGGGTGAAGATATATGTGTGTCTGTGTGTGTGTGTGTGTGCGAGTGTATATGTGTGTGTGTGTGTGTGTGTGTGTCCTATCAAACACCAAAACAGGCAAACAACAAAAGAGTTGGCAAAAGACGAAAGAAAAAACCAAAATAATTATGATTGTTCTTTCAGTTTTGTCGGGTTTGTTCGGAACTAAAAGAAACAAAAAAAAACGGTCTTAAAAAATGTGCACATACATACGATATGTAACACGGTTACAAATACACATGTTGTGTCAACAC
>PIJE02002378.1:0-5000 GCA_002895965.2 Coryphaenoides rupestris | reverse complement strand
CTGAAGCCCAGCCGGTCCATGTGCAGCATCTTTATATGGGTAAATAAATAGTGTGTTTGGCAGTGGGTAAACGTGTGTGTGCTCTCAGCCCCCAGGCCCAGATGGCGGCCCAGTCGTTTGCTTTACCTTGTTTTGTTTAATTACTACAATCAACTCTCTATTTCTCCAATTAATCACCAGCAACCTGTTCCATTGGTCTCTCTCCATCTCGTCCCCCTCCCTCTCTCTCTCTCTCTCTCTCTCTCTCTCTCTCTCTCTCTCTCTCTCTCCTCTCTCTGGCTCCCTTCAGCTCGAGATCTCACACCTGTGTGCGCGCACACAGACAGACACACACACGCACGCACGCCTTTCTATGGACACACCACGTAGGACTACATATGAGTAAGTATAGAGAGGCCTGTGTGTGTGTTTGTTCGTTCAACCCGGAGACACAACAGCACGCCGTTATTTGTTTACAGTTGGTCAACGGACACGTGGAGGCACACGCAGACGCACACAATTAAACATTATTCGAAACTTCTTATAAAAAATGGCGGGCAACCGTCCGGCAAACGTGGAGGGAGAGAGAGAGTGAGTGAGTGAGAGAGGGGTGTGTGTGTGTGTGTGTGTGTGTGTGTGTGTGTGGTTGTGTGTGTGTGTGTGTGGTTGTGTGTGGGGGGGGGGGGGGGGGGTTGTGTGTGGTTGTGTGTGTGTGTGTGTGTGTGTGTGTGTGTGTGTGTGTGTGTGGCATCACTGACTGATGCTCCTCGGCTGCCTGACAGCAACCGGGCGCCCGAGAATAACGGGGCGGAAAGCACTTCATTACGTCCCTTTTATTCCGTTATAATCACCGCGCGGCCATCACTCCTCCTCCTCCTCCTCCTCCTCCTCCTCGCCGCGGAGGATTGATGCACCGGAAGCGTAAAGGCGCGGAAACACAATAAACAAAACTATTAAGCCACGTGGCGGCGGTGGCGGCAGAGACGACGACGACGACGCGTGGCCCGTCGTAAACAATCCGTATTCATTACGGCCATGCGTCGCTGTTGTTGCATTTAATCCGTTTAATATAATATATAACGAGTGCTTTAGATTCTCAATTATATTTTTTATGTGTAAATGATGCGCATGCGGCTTCTAATAGAATTAGATAAAAATAATGATACAGACAGTGTAAACTACACGAGTTACTACGATGTCTCTGAAATAAATAGAACACTATTGTGCTACTGTGCGTCATTGCAATCAGCTAGTATAGGGCAGTAACGTGTCACGCTTTTACAATTGTGGGTATTATATTTTATTATGACCACACTTTCTACTGAGTCTTGTGGATATAGTTTTAGACAACGTGGCCTCTTGCTGTGATCTGTCCGAGCGGTCAGCTCCAGCTCCTGACGAGTGGCTGCTTACTGTCGGTCTTGCACTGCCACCTACAGGCCAGGATGGGGATATACTCTGTCACCCTGGACACTTGGGGACTTCCGTTATACTGTACATGCACGGGCCGCGTCCAAAATTGAGTTGAGTATATTGAATTATTTCTTATCTATATTCACAAAGATGTATGTGGCAAAAACTGTGGAGTGATATCTATCTATCTATCTATCTATCTACCGGTATATCTATCTATCTATCTATCTATCTATCTATCTATCTATCTATCTATCTATCTATCTATCTATCTATCTATCTATATATCTATCTATCTATCTATCTATCTACCGGTATATCTATCTATCTTATTCTATCTATCTATCTATCTATCTATCTATCTATCTATCTATCTATCTATCTCCTGTAAGTGAGAGAGCGGTGTGTGTGTGTGTGTGTCTGTGTGTGTGTGTGTGTGTGTGTGTGTGTGTGTGTGTGTGTGTACTGTGTGTGTGTGTGTGTGTGTGTGTGTGTGTGTGTGTGTGTGTGTGTGCGTGTCTGCGTGTGTGTGTGTGTCTGCGTGTGTGTGCGTGTCTGCGTGCGTGTGTTTGTGCTAGGCACTGTGTGTGGCAAAAACTCATTAAGCAGTGTTTGCATTTGCTACATTTTACAGTTTATTTATCATAAAAATGATTTAAATCTGCCTCATATAACAATGGTTGTTATTGGTCTACCGCTGCTTTTAAATCCTCTGCCACTTCGACTTTAAATCGACTTTAACCTCCTCGGATTGGAATGAGTGGGTGGGAATAACATTAAGCCAAATGTCCAGCTACCGCAACTGCTTATCCAGTTTTATTGCAGAGTCTGACCATCCAATCTTGGCGAGGAACACATTTAAGTCAGTGAACCCCCGGCTGTCATTTGCTTCTGCGGCCGGTAGATGGCAGACTTGAACGCGATAATACCGAGGGTGGCGGGGGGAGCGAGCATGAGGCGAAGCGCGTCCCCGCCTTCCTTGGCGAGGAGATGACGTCTCCACGGCTGGTCGCGTCGCAGTGCCCGGGTGAAGAGTTCACGGAGCGGGCCATGTCAATCACGCGTAATCTCTGAGGTTATTCTCTGCGCGCGTGTGTCCGTGTGTGTGTGCGTGTGTGTGTGTGTGTGTGTGTGTGTGTGTGTGTGTGTGTGTGTGTGTGTGTGAATGCACTGTGATGAGGGCGTCGTATTGCTGCATCAGCGAATGGACCCTAAAATAATGCATGCCAATAAACTAACAAAAAACTAACAAAAAACAAACCCCCCATTCATAACTATTATGAACACTTAACCTTATGGTCAGGTTACTGGCATATATACACATGCCCATTAGTCCTATCTGTTGCATTCTATGGAGAGGCCAGATATTGTATTGAATTTGAAACATAATCCATAATTTTATTAAAGCCATTTGCATGTTTTACTGTCACTCACAGCCGATGAGAAAATAGATGTACTCTAAGGTCCAATTCAGAAGCTTATTATGGTTATGGCCACTAATCACATGGCCAAAAATAAAAATAATAAAATAAACACACGCTCACACACACACGCACACACACACACACACACACACACACACAGAGGCACCAAACGTAAAGTAGCCTATGCTTTCAGAGGTTCCATTATCATTTCTTTCGATAACGTTGCATTTCTGCACAACATTTGTACGTCGTTTAAAAACTCAACACATGCCTTTTAGTGCACTTATCTGCTCTCGCCATGAGTAAAGCCCCAAAACGGTCCTATTCACACACACACACACACACACACGCACACACACACTGACACACAGACACACACACATTGACACACAGACACGCACGTACACCTAAACACACGCACACACACACATAGACCCACAGTGAAGAGAATCACAAATCTCAACAGTACGTCTAATGCAAACATATAGTTTGCAGTGTCCTTCACTAAGGGGAGATGCACTTTAATGATAATAGCCAACAGAGAGCACTCTGGGTAATCATAATAACCAATCTCCCCTGAGTTATATTCCATCTGAGAGCGCTGGTACAAATTCATCTCACAATATATCGGGGCAATTTCAACATACATTTATAGTGATAGATGTTAAAGGTATGTGTTGTGGTGGGATGCAATGTTTTGTTTGGTTTCTTCCAGGAATAGAGGACAAATTGGTCAAGATGTGCATTTCAACAGTGGGGGTGGGGGGGGGGGGGGGGATCAGCTGAAGACAACTCAGCTGATCTGAGGTCAGTTGTGTTAACTCTTACTTCTTACCTCTTCCTTCTTACGCCATTCCCAGTGTTAACTTTAGTATCTTCTGACCAAAACAATTACCCAAAAAATCACACAGTTTTGTGTTGATTGCGACACAATATTGGTGAATATGAGGAAGGGAACACCGAACTGAAGTCATAAGGCCTCTTAAACAAGTCAAGTCAAGTTTATTTGCACAGTCCTCCATCACAGTCACGCTCTCCCAAAGGCCAATTCATACCCACCGTCCCTCGCATTATATAGGTGGCACACCCTGACCCAGGCTTTCAAAGGCATTCCAATGGGTGTCACCTCACCCTTATTGAACAACTACCAGTGGAATGGGTGCTGGTGTAGAGGTAACTCCAACAACATAATATCGCACATTAACGGTCACGTTGGAATACGCAAGAACAAGACTAAAATGCAAAGAGAAGGCACAGAAAAGTACAAATAAGTGCAAGTGGTAGAATAATCACACATTGATAATGATTTGGTTTAGTTTAGTTTGAATGAATCAGAACAAGTAGAGCACAAAGCCATCATGAAAGGCAATGTGATAAAGCTTATCTACATTTTACGTAGAGTGCCCCTTCACAAGGGACAATGTGTATCGTATGCATTAATATTATCTCAGTAAAAAGTATATCTGTGCAGTCTGTCTCTGTGTCTTGTGCTCCAAAATGAATGGGGATTTAGAGAAAGCATATAGGAGAGAACAAAATGATCTTTTCCAGGTAGATAGTTGATAGTTGGTGGTGGGTTGGAATGGTTTCCTGCAGTTGCGTGTGTTGACCTGTAGTGAGCAGCAGAGAGCTAGAGCCGCGGTTCACGTCGCGTCCACCGTACCGCCGCTCTCTCTCATCAGATCTGCCTGTGCGTATCCTTATCTCCTTTCCTTCCATCGTCGTGTGGTTAACAAACGTTTTTTTTCTCATTGCCAAAATAAGATAAAACGTAAAGAAAAAAGATTACTTTTTTAAGAAAACATTCCACGCCCGGAACAGATGAGGAATTTGAGAATGAGGGAACAATAACTTTGGAGCATATTGACAGTGTATGGCCACATGATTAATGAAGACATGAACTTACGGAGAGCCCCTCTTCCTCTCGTCACCCAACACACATAATAGTCCTTCTATGTCATGTGTACGCACACACACGCACACACACGCACACACACGCACACAGCCACAATTAAATCTGCGTGGGATGTGTCACCATTGTGACCCAGACTGCACTTCCTGTTAACCAGACGCCTACACTGACGGTACACACAAACGGTACACGCACACACACGCTCACACACACACACACACACACACACACACACACACACACACACACACACACACACACACACACACACA
>PIJE02002377.1:45024-71291 GCA_002895965.2 Coryphaenoides rupestris | reverse complement strand
CAAAAAGAGAAGATCACACACACACACACACACACACGGCAGAAAAACACAGACAGCACAACAACACACACACGACACACAAACACACACAACAGTATGTTTACATGCAAACGCTAGTTCACAGTTAAATCATCACAATACTCAGATTTTTGCGAGTTTTTATGTAATCGAGATTGACTACAGATTACGGCGGGAAGTAGAGGAGGGAGGGGAGCGGGGCACAGCTTTCTGTGTCTGTGTGTGTGTGGTGTGTGTGTGGTGTGTGTGGTGTGTGGTGTGTGTGTGTGTGTGTCAGCTGTTCGATGGAGTTCTGTGGGGCTGGCCTCCATCACAGACATGGTGAAAGAACACCAAGGGAACACGCTGAAAGAGGATCTGGGATCGCCTACATCTCCCGAGAGATCTCAGGGTCAGTCCCGCACCCACCGACCATTGGGCACTCACTGCCTGCCGAGATTGCAGTTTATATCTTCTCCAAAACAAGCATGGATGCTTTTTTTATATTCACTATATTGGTTATTACTTGTGAATAAATATATTTTTGTGTGAATCTGTGCAGGGATTGGCTCATCTTCATGCCCATCATGTGATCCATAGAGACATCAAAGGACAGAACGTTCTTCTGACGGAGAACGCTGAGGTCAAGCTGGGTACGTAGAGCTAAATCGAATCAAACGTCCATAGATCGCTTCTCATGCAAAACTGCAATGCAAAGTGCTTAACATCTTATATGTCTATTTTATCACTGTGCAATTGCTTTGTCTCATGTGTAAGATGTGTTGTTTAGAGTTGTTTTAGAAGTTATGCTTAGAAGAATACTGCAGGAATGAATGGGGAGTAAGCATTCAATTGTACTTTTACATTTGTCAATAAAGAAATCTTGAATCTTGAGACCATTGAGTTAATTTTTAGATCTTGCTGTTGTCTTATGAAATGAATGTTGAGATTGAGATGAGAATGTTGAGAAAGTTGAGAAAGAGAGATGAGAAAGTTTTTAAGAGCTTTACCTTTGATTAGAGTGAGAAAAGGAAAGTGTTATTTCTCAAGAACCAAATTATGAGAAGTATGAGAAAATAGTGTTGATGTCTTAGTCTCAAACTAAACTTAATTATGTCTTGAAGATCTCATACTTTGAGACACTGAGATCTCATGTAGGATTTGTCTTTCCGATGGTCTCCAACTAGTTATAACCTGCTCTGACCCTTTTCAACTGGATGTAGCTTGTTCTAACTGGCTCTAATCAGTTTATAACTGGTTTGAATCTGTTCAAACTGGTTCTGATCAAGTTCCAAGTGGTTACTAATCGGTGCTAACATGTTCTGACTGGTTCCAGTGGACTTTGGGTGAGCGGCTCAGGCTGGACCGAACGTGGGCCGGAGAACACTTCATCGGGACGCCCGTACTGGATGGCCCGAGGTCATCGCCTGCGACGAAACGCCTGACGCTAGTACGACTACCGGGTAGGAATCATGCCTATAACCACGCTAACTGAGATGAACGGAGTTAAAAGGCCAGAGCACACAGAAGATCAGAACATCATGAATTCTAACTCAGACAACAGGAAAATAATGATGGTAACTTAGACTACAGGGTACGAATCATGTTAGCCATGCTAAATGAGACGATAGGGAAGTGCAGTGCAACATCGTCATGCTAGTCATGCTAACTCATACAAGAGGTTAGGGCCAGAGCAACATAATCATGCTGGTCGTGCTCACTAAGATTTATCTCAGCAAGAGCAGAGAAAATGTTTCAGTGTTGTTGGTTTGAGATGCAAAGACAGGAAGTCGCCTGAGATAAATGTCATGCTGACTGTTGTGTTCTGCAGAGTGACCTGTGGTCGTGTGGAATCACCGCCATCGAGATGGCAGAGGGGGCGCCACGTGAGTCCTCCGCCCGTCCAAACACGCACGCGCAATACTACTACTACTACTACGACTGCCTTTACACATTCTTTATACAGCCATTACACAGTGTACTTAAGCATCGTCAAAGATGTGATTAAGATAAGGGCCTAATTATCCCAAAGGAGAGAGTTTTCAGCACGGTGTCTACTGTAGCCAAGATTCAGCAGTGCATGATGTTTCATGGTGGTTACTACTATTATGATTCACTCTTTAGTTAGCAGATGCTTTTGTCCAAAGTGACCTACATGTCAACCACTATGGACTTGACTATCCTGCTCCTACATGAACAGTATCAAGTATAGAATAACATATAAAGCGTCACAGTGTCACGATCTCTATCGTGGCCCCGGGCTCCCGGGCGCCAATGCCGCCCCTGGAGCGTTAGCGGGGCTCCCGGGCGCCAGTGCCGCCCCTGGACGATTAGCGGCACCTGCGCTATGTTCGCGGCTGTCCGCAATCGGCAATTAATCACGGCATAAAAGCCCCGGCACTCCACCCACGAGTGTCGGATCATTGTCTTTGTTTTGTCACCTGTTGTAATTCTACTTACAACATATCACTCGGATTTCTACCTGCCTGTTCCTCTCCTGCCTGTCTGTCTATCACCTGCCTGTCTGTTCATCTACCCGTCATCACGGTAATAAATAACATTTATTCCACCACAAAACCCCGAGTCCTGAGTCCGCGTTTGGGTCCTACTGCCAACTCCCATGACAGAATGATCCGAACAATAATGGACCCAGCAGACTCAGACTCGGGATCCGCCGTACTATGGGAGGCACGCGTCAACCAGGGCGAGTTGCAGCGAGCACTCGACGGACTCACCGGCCAGCTGGCCATACTCGCGGCTCGGCTCCTGCCGGTCCCTACTGCATGGTCCCAGCCACCCCGAGTCCCGGTCCCGGCTGGACCACAGCAGCTTCTGCCGGTCCCTACTGCATGGTCCCAGCCACCCCGAGTCCCGGTCCCGGCTGGACCACAGCAGCTCCTGCTGGTCCCTTCTGCATGGTCCCAGCCACCCCGAGTCCCGGTCCCGGCTGGACCACAGCAGCTCCTGCCGGTCCCTACTGCATGGTCCCAGCCACCCCGAGTCCCGGTCCCGGCTGGACCACAGCAGCTCCTGCCGGTCCCTACTGCATGGTCCCAGCCACCCCGAGTCCCGGTCCGGCTGGACCACAGCAGCTCCTGCCGGTCCCTACTGCATGGTCCCAGCCACCCCGAGTCCCGGTCCCGGCTGGACCACAGCAGCTCCTGCCGGTCCCTACTGCATGGTCCCAGCCACCCGAGTCCCGGTCCCGGCTGGACCACAGCAGCTCCTGCCGGTCCCTACTGCATGGTCCCAGCCACCCCGAGTCCCGGTTCCGGCTGGACCACAGCAGCTCCTGCCGGTCCCTACTGCATGGTCCCAGCCACCCCGAGTCCCGGTCCCGGCTGGACCACAGCAGCTCCTGCCGGTCCCTACTGCATGGTCCCAGCCACCCCGAGTCCCGGTCCCGGCTGGACCACAGCAGCTCCTGCCGGTCCCTGCTCCCTGGTCCCAGCCACCCCGAGTCCCGGTCCCGGCTGGACCACAGCAGCTCCCACCAGTACCTGCTCCCAGGCGCCAGCCAGCCCCGGTCCCCGCTCCGACGGCGCCGGTGTCCTCCACCCAGCCTCCGGGTCGCCCGCCTGAGGGTTCCTGCTCGGCCTCCGCCCAGCCTCCGGGTCGCCCGCCTGAGGGTTCCTGCTCGGCCTCCGCCCAGCCTCCGGGTCGCCCGCCTGAGGGTTCCTGCTCGGCCTCCGCCCAGCCTCCGGGTCGTCCGCCGGAGGGTCCCTGCTCGGCCTCCACCCAGCCTCCGGGTCGTCCACCCGACGGTGCCGGCCCGCTCATCGTGGGTCGCCAGGAGGCTCCCGTTGAGGGGGGGGTACTGTCACGATCTCTATCGTGGCCCCGGGCTCCCGGGCGCCAATGCCGCCCCTGGAGCGTTAGCGGGGCTCCCGGGCGCCAGTGCCGCCCCTGGACGATTAGCGGCACCTGCGCTATGTTCGCGGCTGTCCGCAATCGGCAATTAATCACGGCATAAAAGCCCCGGCACTCCACCCACGAGTGTCGGATCATTGTCTTTGTTTTGTCACCTGTTGTAATTCTACTTACAACATATCACTCGGATTTCTACCTGCCTGTTCCTGACCTGCCTGTCTGTTCATCACCTGCCTGTCTGTTCATCTACTCCTCACACGGTAATAAATAACATTTATTCCACCACAAAACCCCGAGTCCTGAGTCTGCAATTGGGTCCTACTGCCAACTCCCATGACACACAGTATAAAGTTTGTACGTGTCACATAGTCCCATCTGGAAGCCAGATGATCTTGGCCCACGTCTGGTCCAGTCTGACTCTTGGCTTCTCCTCTTCCTGCAGCACTGTGCGACATGCATCCAATGAGGGCTCTCTTCCTGATCCCCAGGAACCCACCCCCTCGGCTCAAGTCCAAGAAATGGTAGGGGGGCTTTTAACTGGTTTCCTGTCCTCCTCCTCATCCCTTATTATCCCTCCACCCATTCCTCCCTCCATCTCTCTAGCTCCATCCCACTATCTCTTCCCCTCTCTATCTCCATCCATCTATCCATCCGTCTCCATCTCCATCCTTCTCTATCAATCTGTCATCCATTCACAATTCCATTTCATCCCTTGGGCTTCATGAGGAATCAAACTAGGGCTGAACGATATTGCAAAAAAAGAGATATTGCAATTATTTTGATTATTTAGATATCGCGATTGCAATTTATTTGATTCACGAAGTGGTAATGATGATTTCTGCATTCATTTTTACAGAAAAAATTATCAACTATGATACGCATGTGTAGTATGGTGATGCAGTACTGCAGCACAGTACTACAGTACTTTTACCCTTCTAAAAAAATGTCAGCTCCTGCGATTTGGATATTGTACTTGGCCATTTTGCGATTTCGATAATATTTTGATGAATGATTCAGCCCTATATCAAAGCCCATAAGCCCGTCCGCGGTAGTACCTAGCATCATGCAAAGATCTCCTCCCGTCCTCCGCCCGCAGGTCCAAGAAGTTCTTCAGCTTCATCGAGGGCTGCCTGGTGAAGAACTACACCCAGCGCCCCCCCACCGAGCAGCTACTGAAGCACCCATTCATCCGGGACCAGCCCAATGAGCGGCAGGTCCGCATCCAGCTCAAGGACCACATCGACCGCACCAAGAAGAAGAGGGGGGAGAAGGGTGAGGCGTTCTGACATCTACTCGGGGGGGACGGGGGACAGGAGGGACGGAGGGACAGGCCGCCAAAGACTTGCCGTTTGCTGTTAACTAATTTAGCAGCACACACTTTTATCCCTTGGAGTCCAGTCCCTTCCAGTCCATATTGCATTTGATAATAATCAAAATTATGTGTATCTCGTTACTATAAACACCGTTCAACATCCATGTCCTTGTTGCCTCTTGTCCAAGTTGCCATGTGAGTGAACTGTGGCCTTTGACCTCCAGATGAAACGGAGTATGAGTACAGTGGCAGCGAGGAAGAGGAGGAGGAGACACCTGAGCAGCAAGGGGAGCCGAGGTGAATCCTCTTGCACTGATTCTCTTCTCTGTAGCGTGCTAGGATTCATTGCTGTAAACCATACACAAACACACTAACTTCTGCTCACATCTTTCTGCTATTGAGATGCTAACATGCCAACCCACAGAAGAACCATCAATACTTTTATTGCCAAACAAGTTTTCACACACAAACTAAAAAATCTAAAAAAGTGCTAAAACCTGTGTGCTAGTGCTATTGAGATGCTAACATGCTAACACCTCTGTGCTATTGAGATGCGTACATGGTAGCTACTAGGGGTGGCACGGTTCACAAAACCCACGGTTCGGTTCGTATCACGATTTTAGGATCACGGTTTTCGGTTCTGTACGGTTCTTGTTGTTATTTTTTCTTTTAATCTTTAACACTCCAGCAAATGCGGTGGCCGGTGGGGGGGAAAGGGGAGCCCAATACGTCGATCGCGATCGACCGGTCGATCGCAAAGGAAGTCCGGGTAGATCGCATGCCATTAAAATTTTTTTTGATGTTATCATTCATCGGATGAATGATAACAGAATGTAGTGGGGACGCTGGGGACATGTCCCCACCAATATCCAGCGATATCCATCCCCCCCCCCCTCCCGGATTTTATATGAAGTATACTCGGGATATATTTCGCATTTTTAGTGTAGGTAGATCATCGATCGATTTTGAGCGGCTGTTTGCGCAGAGGATACCCACAGCCCGTTCTGTCTGGTTTTTTCGTGCGTGTGTATGTGATGACGTTATCAACGACGCGTCAACGTTACGTCGACTTGAAAAAATCAGAAGTCGTGCAACCCCTACTCCACACTCTACACCTCTTCTTTCGCGCAAAACGGAAACACACTGTCTGAGGTCACATACGGTCACGAGGCTGCGCATGCCATGAACCGTCGAACCGTACAACGCACACATCCTCCGAACCGAGACAAGCCAACCGAACGGTTTTCGGTTTTTTTCATGAACCGTGCCACCCCTAGTAGCAACTCTCTGATGTTGCAAGATTGCAACATGCTAATCTTTCTTCTTTTGCAAAATGCAAACATGCCTCTCGACTCTCATCATCGGATGCTAACATAATAATAATAATAATAATACATTTTATTTGTATTGCACTTTACATTTAAGAAAATCTCAAAGTGCTACAGATTAAAAAGCATGAAAGTGCTAGAAACTAAGTACAAAACATGAAAAATAAAAAATCTAGCAGAAGGCTCTGGAAAAAAGGTAGGTTTTTAGGCCTCGTTTAAAAGCATCCACAGTCTGTGGTGCCCTCAGGTAGTCGGGGAGAGCATTCCACAGGCTGGGAGCGGCCGAGCAGAATGCCCAATCCCCCATCGTGCGGAGCTTGGTCCTGAGGAGGTTGGGGGGTTTGAGGAGGTTGGTGGTTGCAGAGCGGAGGGTACGTGAGGAGGTCTGAGGGGTAAGGAGTTCCTTGAGGTAGCGGGGGCATTTCCATGTATGCACTGGTGGTGAGGAGGGAGACCTTGAACTCAATCCTAAGTGAGACGGGGAGCCAGTGAAGTGATTTGAGGATGGGGGTGATGTGATCATATTTGCGCACCCTCATCAGGATCCTAGCAGCGCTGTTTTGGACATACTGGAGTTTCCGGAGGCCGTTACTAGGGATCCCGATGAGGAGTGCATTACAGTAATCGAGCCTGGAGGAGACAAAGGCGTGGACGAGCTTCTCTGCATCTGCCAGGGTGAGTGTGGGATGGAGTTGGCGATGTTCCTGAGGTGGTAGAAGACGTTTTACACAGGTGTTTGATGTGAGTCTCGAAGGTGAGGCTAGGGTCCATTCTAACACCCAGGTTGGTGACTGATGTGGAGAGGGGGATGTTCTGGCCAGAGAAGGTGATGCTGGTGATTGGTGGATGACCTGGACCTGGTGTGTGTTGCGACTAGGATGGCTTCAGTCTTGGAGCTGTTCAGCTGTAGGAAGTTGAGCTTCATCCACGCCTCTATCTCCTCCAGGCAGGTGGTCAGTGTGGATAATGGCAGGAGTGCAGATGGGGTGGGGTCTGTTCTAAGGTAGAGCTGTGTGTCATCAGCATAACAATGGAAAGATATTCCATGTCTGCTGATGACACAGCCAAGGGGAGCATGTTAAGTGTGAACAGAGTGGGGCCCAACACCGAACCCTGGGGACACCGCAGGTGACGTTGTGGGTGTGGGATTTGGCCTTTTCCCAGGGCGACGTGCTCAGTTCTGCCAGTGAGGTATGAAGTGAACCAGTTGTGGACAGTGTCAGAAAGGCCAATGGTGGAGTGCAGACAGGTTAAGGAGGATGTTGTGGTCCACGGTGTCGAATGCTGCTGTTAGATCCAGGAGGATGAGGATGGATGGGGAACCAGTGTCTGCTGTAATCAGGAGGTCGTTGGTGACCCTGACCAGAGCCGTTTCCGTGCTGTGGCCAGGGCGGAAACCAGACTGAAAATTTCTCAAACAGATTGTTTTGTTTTACGATGAACTTGAAGTTGAGCGGGCAACTGCTTTTTCCAGTACCTTGGATATGAATGGAAGGTTGGAGATGGCCTGTAGTTGCTGAAGGACTTCTGGTCTAAGGTGGGTTTTTTGAGAAGTGTTTGATGACAGCAGTTTTAGCGCAGATGGAACATGGCCGGCCTGGAGGGAGTGTTGATGACCTTGGTGATGAGAGGGCTTATGGCGAAGAGGTTGGATTTCACCAGGGCTGTGGGGAAGGGTCCAGGGTGCAGGTGGACGGCTTCAATCGTCCTAATGATGTCCCTCAACCTCTCGCTGTGTGAGGTCAAAAAAAACAGCAGAGAGAGAGGTTGGGCAATTCCAGGCTGTCGGGACAGGTAGGACAGTGGAGCTGGAGAGGAGGGAGCGGATGTTATCTACTTTTTTTCTGAAAAAAGTGATGTAGTTATTGCAGCTCTCCTCTGTTGCCTCTGAGTGCGAGAGAGTTGGCGGTTTGAGAAGGTGATTTATGGTAGAGAAAAGTTGCTTGGAGTTGCCAGGGCTATTGTTAATGATGTTGGAATAGAACTGTGACCGTGCATCTCTGAGGGACTTAGCGTAGGCCTTTTGATGTTCTCTGTAGGCTTGTTTATGAACAGTCAGTCCTGAAGCCTTGAGACGCCGCTCAAGGACACGCCCAGCTGTCTTCATCTTCCGCAGCTCGCAGGTGTACCAGGGGGCTGAGTGCGAGAAGGAGACTGTTCGGGATTGGTTATAGAAGTCCACTGACTCAGTGACTGAGGGGAGGTCAGCAGAGCCAGAGGAGAGATATTGGAGGTCCAGAGTCAGGGCGTCTGGGTTGATGTTTTTCAGGCTCCTGAAATGAATTTGCCGCTTGGGCTTGGTGTGGGGGGAGGGGAACAGCAGCTCCATTGAGATGGTCTTGTGGTCAGACACACCCAGATCGTAGACCTGTAGGTTGCTAATGGGGGCGGAGTTTGTGATGACCAGGTCGAGGGTGTGTCCCCTGGAGAACATGCTCGCTCCTCTCCGTCACAAAATGCTAACGGCTCTCTGCTATTGAGATACTAGCGTGCTAACTAACGTCTCTCTATCTCCCTCCTAGCTCCATCGTCAACGTGCCGGGGGAGTCCACGCTGCGGCGCGACTTCATCCGCCTGCAGCAGGAGAACAAGGAGCGCTCAGAGGCGCTGCGGCGCCAGCAGCTCCTGCAGGAGCAGCAGCTCCGCGAGCAGGAGGAGTACAAGCGGCAGCTCCTCGCCGAGCGGCAGAAGCGCATCGAGCAGCAGAAGGAGCAGCGCAGGAGGCTGGAGGAGGTGAGGAGGAGGAGGAGGAGGAAGGAGGAGGAAGGGGGCAGGGGGGAGGAGGGGGAGGTGGAGGAGGTGAGGAGGAGGAGGGGGAGCAGCAGGAGGAGGAGATAGGGAGGTTGTGGTTTGAAGCAGATTTCCCTTTGATCACGCCACAGACAGTAAAAAGAAGCCCAAGAAGCTAATTAGTGAACGCAAGGCAGATGTAATGAAAATCTCTCCTGTGATAGATCCTCGTCCCTGGGGTCATGTGACCATCATCCCTGGCTCATCAACTCTCTCTCTCTCTCTCTCTCTCTCTCTCTCTCTCTCTGAAATTGAAGACAGCAAGCAAGACATTGAGCGTCGCTGTGAGACTGGAAATCTAAACGCGTAGTAGGCCTGTGCTATGATTAGGGATGCACCGATGCCGATACCAGTATCCAATATCCGGTCCAATACTGTGCTCATGTACTCGTACTCGTTAAACTACTCCGATACAACCGCACCCGATACCACTTTGGCAACGCAACATTAACCTTGTACTACCTAATAATCCTATCCCTAGTGTAATACACCACCTCACCTATAGGGGGCGCCTGGCGCATGCCTTGTATATTACCAACCTCATATCGGTTTGTAATATAAAAGTACTCATATCGGTATTCGGTATCGGCAGGTACCCAAATGTAAGTACTTGTACTTGTACTTGGTCTGAAAAAAAGTGGTATCGGTGCATCCCTAGCTATGATGCTCGTCAATATTTGTTTCCACTGTACGGGAACAGCAACACTGTGTTGAATAGACTAGAAGGAAAATACTTCGTACCTGAATACAGACAACAGCTGTCTGCTGTGCTTTAGGGCATGTAGAGAGTTCTCAGTGTGCACACTTTATGGCTCCATGCGTGCACCCCTTAATTACAGAATACATACATACATTTTTTCCACAACACCCATAAAGCCGTACTCTCTCGTATTAGAAAATAGCCAAGTGTGCCTCTCCCCGTGAAGCTTCTGATTGTATACACTGTATACACAATACACCCGTGGATCCATGGCTCATCGTGATGCATGATCCATCCTACTGGCCATGCTACTGACTAACATTCCCCTCCTCTAACCTAAACTGCTGCCTATGCTACTAGCTGATATATACAGTATATATATTGTGGCAAGACGGGACTTTCCGGCCCCTCCCTCCCGAGTCCCAGGGATCGCAGCTGTCACCTATCGGCTAATTAGGAGGCAAAGTGGTGACAGCTGCGGCCGATCACAGACAAGGAGGAACACGGCTATAAAGCCCCGTGGTTACTCCCAGGACGGGGGTTCGGGGATCGGCGATCGCGGAGATCGGGGTTTGCGCCGGGGAGCGCGCCGAGACGCGAGGGACGCCGAGATCGCGCAGATAGCGCCGACACGTCAGGGAGTGCGCCGACACGGGAGAGATGCCGACCCGAGATCGCGCCGACACGTCGGGTGTCGCCGAGGACAGTGCCCCGTGGAGCACGGCTACCCGGGAGGAGGAGTCCTGACCGGAGAGGACTCCTGGTCGTGCATGTTAAGTACTGACGTCATCTCTGTGTGGATGTATAATAAACGGCCCGCAACGGAGCCTTAACAGACTTGGTAGTAGTGTTTTCCGATGCGTCTTGCCTTATGACTGGAAGCGGGTTGCCACATATGGTGGAGAACGCGGGCACCTAAATCCACCGCTGACGCATAGAAAGAAATCAATAAATAAATAAATGGACCCCCTAGAGGAGCTATTCAACATTGTCGTAAAAGGTGGTCCGGACATGGAGGCCCTGATCGACCGTGTGGTCCAGGAGGGCGGTCCCCCTGTTAAGACCAGCCGGCAGAAGAAGTCTGCCAAGAAGCAGAAGGCTGGGGCTGCTGCCGGGGCGGGCCCACGGGTCCCGGAGAGTGAGAGAGCCATCTCCCACCAGGAGGAGGCCGCCCTGGCTAAGGAGCAGGTGAGACAGCTCAGCCATGAGCTGGAGCGGGAAAAGGGGAAAACAGCCCAGCAGGTGAAGGACCTGGGGGAGCAGATGGCGGTCATGCAGCGGGGAAACCAGAGGGTAGACCAGGCACTGGAGGCCGTGCAGCTCCAGGCCAAGGAGCAGCGGGAGGCCGTGGCCCAGCAGGAGGAGCAGGCCAAAGAGCTCCAGGCCCAGCTGAAGGCCGCAGCCCAGCAGGAGGAGCAGGCCAAAGAGCAGGCCAAAGAGCTCCAGGCCCAGCTGGCGGCAGAGCAGGCCCAGCTGAAGGCCGCAGCCCAGCAGGAGGAGCAGGCCCGAAAGGAGGCCAAAGAGCTCCAGGCCCAGCTGAAGGCCGCAGCCCAGCAGGAGGAGCAGGCCAAAGAGCAGGCCAAAGAGCTCCAGGCCCAGCTGAAGGCCGCAGCCCAGCAGGAGGAGCAGGCCCTAAAGGAGGCTAACGAGCTCCAGGCCCAGCTGACGGCGGAGCAGGCCCAGCTGACAGCGACGCAGGCCCAGCTGACGGCGGAGCAGGCCCAGCTGAAGACCGCAGCCCAGCAAGAGGAGCAGGCCCGAAAGGAGGCCAGAGAGCTCCAGGCCCAGCTGAAGGCCGCAGCCCAGCAGGAGGAGCAGGCCAAAGAGCAGGCCAGAGCGCTCCAGGCCCAGCTGACGGCGGAGCAGGCCCAGCAAGCGGCCGCAGGCCAGAGAGAGGAGCAGGCCCGGGAGCAAGCCAAAGCGCTCCAGGCCCAGCTGACGGCGGCGCAGCAGGCTACCCAGGCGCCGACGCAGCCGACGACCCGGGACGAGGTGCCGACGCAGCCGACGACCTGGGACGAGGTGCCGCAGGCGACGACGCAGCCGCCGCCGAGTCGGGACGAGGTAACGCGGACGAGCCGGGAGGCGGTGCCGCAGAAGACGCTGCGGAAGCGGGATGGGGAACCAAAGTGTCCCCTCCGACCCCCGGAGGGGGCTGTTGGGGCCGGGACCGGTGGCCCCGGCATTGGGATAAGGGGGGGGGGGTGTGTGGCAAGACGGGACTTTCCGGCCCCTCCTTCCCGAGTCCCAGGGATTGCAGCTGTCACCTATCGGCTAATTAGGAGGCAAAGTGGTGACAGCTGCGGCCGATCACAGACAAGGAGGAACACGGCTATAAAGCCGCGTGGTTACTCCCAGTACGGGAGTTCGGGGATCGGCGATCGCGGAGATCGGGGTTTGCGCCGAGACGCGAGGGACGCCGAGATCGCGCAGATCGTGCCGACACGTCAGGGAGCGCGTCGACACGGGAGAGACGCCGACCCGAGATCACGCCGACATGTCCGTAAGGGACCTCTGTAAAGAACAGCCGCCAGTCAGGCTGTCAAGCGATGAATCATCTCCCAAGGTCATCTCAGTGGTCACATGATCACTGCAGCCAATCATTAAGGACCCATGAGTCGGATAGCCAACCAAGGAGCTTGTTGACTCTAATAGGATCATGCAACAATGAATGATGAAATGTACACATGTTATGTCTAATGCCAGTTATCCCCTCTTATGCCATCGTCTGGGTGGTACTCTTCTCTGATTGGCTGGCAGGTGTGCGTTAAAACCGTGCATTTCACACAGGGTTCGACCCAATCTGTATGATGTTATTATCCTTTTGAACACAATAACCATTATAGCTAAAATACTGTGAGACAATTTTGACCCAAAATCGAGTTTAATTATCATAATTTGTTACGACTTTCGGTGATGGAGCCATAACCTTCGCTAACCTCACCCCGTTGTTATTTATACCGCAACTAACTGGCTTGGTTGTGAAAGGGACTAGAGTTATTCCTTAGCTTGTCATGACAACAATCTTGCGTCATTGCCTTTCTATTTTCAGTGCAAAAATGTGCGAATGGTCTTAATTGTTCTATATTGTTGGCAAATTACCACGGTACTTCACGGGGAAACGAACCACCACCCATGGCCACCCTGGTTCTTCGCCTCCATGTTGTGCCATGATAATGCACACCCACTTACATCGTATAGTACGTAGTATAGTTACGAAAAATGTTCAGTTTGTTTTTTCGTCGCGACCGAACTGTCTGCTCTTCCCTGCCCCCCGGTGGCCGCCCACAGCAACAGCGGCGCGAGCGGGAGATGCGGCGGCAGCAGGAGCGTGAGCAGCGGCGCCACGAGCAGGATGAGAAGCGGCGTGTCGAGGAGGTGGAGCGACGACGCAAGGAGGACGAGGACCGCCGAAGGGCCGAGGACGAGAAGAGGAGGGCTGACCGTGAGCAGGTAGGAGGAGTAAGTAGGACGCAATGGAGTTCGGGGGAGGGGCTAGGAGCTCACAGGAAGGACCTAGCCGCTAGGAGAGGAGTTAGGAGCTCGGAGAAGAGTTAGCAGCGTGGAGTTAGGGGCTAGCAGAGGAGTTAGGAGATTGGAGAGGAGCTAGCAGCTAGCAGCTAGGAGTTAGCTGCTAGGAGAGGAGTTAGGAGCTAGGAGAGGTGTTAGCAGCTAGGAGAGGAGATAGGAGCTAGGAGAGGAGTTAGCAGCTAGAAGTTAGCAGCTAGGAGAGGAGTTAGGAGCCAGGAGAGAAGTTAGGAGCCAGGAGAGGTGTTAGCAGCTAGAAGTTAGCAGCTAGAAGTTAGCAGCGGGGGGAGGAGTTAGGAGCTAGGAGAGGTGTTAGCAGCTAGAAGTTAGCAGCTAGGAGAGGAGTTAGGAGCCAGGAGAGGTGTTAGCAGCTAGAAGTTAGCAGCTAGGAGAGGAGTTAGGCGCTAGAAGAGGAGTTAGGAGCTAAGCAAGGTGTTGCAGCTAGAAGTTAGCAGCTAGGAGAGGAGTTAGGAGCTAGGAGAGGTGTTAGCAGCTCGAAGTTAGCAGCTAGGAGAGGAGTTGGGAGCTAGGAGAGGAGTTAGCAGCTAGAAGTTAGCAGCTAGGAGAGGAGTTAGGAGCTAGGAGAGGTGTTAGCAGCTAGGAGTTAGCAGCTAGGAGAGGAGTTAGGAGCTAGGAGAGGTGTTAGCAGCTAGAAGTTAGCAGCTAGGAGAGGAGTTAGGAGCTAGGAGAGGTGTTAGCAGCTAGGAGTTAGCTGCTAAGAGATGATTTAGCAGCTAAGCGTTAGCTCCTAGGAGAAGAGTTAGCAGCTAGAAGTTAGCAGCTAGGAGAGGAGTTAGGAGCTAGGAGAGGAGTTAGCAGCTAGAAGTTAGCAGCTAGGAGAGGAGTTAGGAGCTAGGAGAGGTGTTAGCAGCTAGGAGTTAGCAGCTAGGAGAGGAGTTAGGAGCTAGGAGAGGTGTTAGCAGCTAGAAGTTAGCAGCTAGGAGAGGAGTTAGGAGCTAGGAGAGGTGTTAGCAGCTAGGAGTTAGCAGCTAGGAGAGGAGTTAGGACCTAGGAGAGGTGTTAGCAGCTAGAAGTTAGCAGCTAGGAGATGAGTTAGAAGCTAGGAGAGGTGTTAGCAGCTCAGAGTTAGCAGAAATGAAGTTAGCAACTAGGAGAGGAGTGTTCAGCTCGAAGTTAGCAGCTAGGAGAGGAGTTGGCAGCTAGGAGAGGAGTTACCAGCCTAGAGTTAGCATTTAGGACTCGGCCCCAACGCCAAGTGGGAGGAGCTTGCAGAACCCAATAGGTTTTGGGGTTTTCACTCAGCCATCCATTTAAAATGAATCAATTATTTATCTCAGTTGCCATGTGTTTTGATTGACAGGAGTACATCCGTCGCCAACTGGAGGAGGAGCAGAGGCACCTGGAGATGCTGCAGCAACAGCTGCTCCACGAACAGGCCATGCTCCTGGTGAGTCCCCCCCTATAAACCTCCACCAGCCAGCCATGCTCCTGGTGAGTCCCCCCCTATCAACCTCCACCAGCCAGGCATGCTGCTGGTGAGTCCCCCCCTATCAACCTCCACCAGCCAGCCATGCTCCTGGTGAATCCCCCCCTATTAACCTCCACCAGCCAGCCATGCTACTGGTGAGTCCCCCCCTATAAACCTCCACCAGCTAGCCATGCTACTGGTGAGTTACCCCCCTCTTGACATGCCACGTTACCAGCTAGTGTACAAATAACAGGTGTTTAAAACAGCTGCTGGCCGATCCAGTTGTACAGCCGCAGAGCTCTGATAATCCAGCAGCTTTTCTCCCACCATAATATATACGATGGTCCATGGGATCTCTGGTGGTGGTGGTGTTGCAATGCTGCGTTAGAACGCACGTTCCTGCGTTAGAACGCACAGGGTCAGGTGTGCCTGTAACCATGGCGATCCTTGGAGATAATTACGTCACTAGATCAGTGCGCGGATGAAGCGCATTCAATCAAATGAGCATGTTGGATAGAAATCAATAAAAATTGGAGATATTGAGCGAGTAATGTAAGGTTCTCTGGTAAAGTGCTTTGGAAAGGGGAGGAGGCTCCAGGCTATAGTAGTAACATGGATGATGACGTTCTACGCCTGCACCTCCTCCTCCACCTCAACCCTGAACCCCAGGAGTGCAAGTGGAAGGAGCTCGAGGAGCAGCGACAAGCGCAGAAGCTCCAGAAACAGCTGGAGGAGGAGCAGGCGTACCTCCTCGCTCTCCAGCAACGACAGGCTGGCAGGCTCCCGCAGAACACCACCACCACCACCCACTCAGCTGGGCTGGGCGGTCAGAAAGATGTTGCCCATGAGAAGAGCCCGCCCCTCCGGCTGCCAGGCCCCGCCCCTGACTCTGAGCCAATCAGAGAGGTGAAGCCCTCGTGGCAGGTTGCTACGGTCGCACGGCCCGCAGTAGAAACGCTTTGTTTGCTTGTGTGTCCTCACACCGCTTCGCCAGTGGGCTTGGGCTGACTGTTGGTGATGTCATGGTGTTGTATGGTGATGGAAACCCTTTACCTATGTCTTGACCCCCCCCCCCCCCATATCCAAAAGAACCTGATCGATGGTTGTCCACTCGCCATTAACTCCGCCGACTGGTCCCACCTACACACACACACCACGAGCCTTCTACTTACAGCAGTCATAACCTCGCCATATAGTGCGCACCCTCATCAGGATCCTAGCAGCGCTGTTTTGGACATACTGGAGTTTCCGGAGGCTGTTACTAGGGATCCCGATGAGGAGTGCATTACAGTAATCGAGCCTGGAGGAGACAAAGGCGTGGACGAGCTTCTCTGCATCTGCCAGGGTGAGTGTGGGACGGAGTTTGGCGATGTTCCTGAGGTGGTAGAAGGACGTTTTACACAGGTGTTTGATGTGAGTCTCGAAGGTGAGGCTAGGGTCCATTCTAACACCCAGGTTGGTGACTGATGTGGAGAGGGGGATGTTCTGGCCTAGGTCCACAACAATACGAAGAAGCAGGAGATATTGTTACGGCTCGCCCGTCCTCGCCTCCACGCCCGATCCTCTCACCTCCCGCTACACGCCCTGCACGCTCCCCTGCGCGCCGCCGTGGTCCGGGCATACGGCGCTCCTTCTCCCCGGAGTTCCCCCCGGCTGCCGGGCGCTCGCGTTCCCCATCCTCCGCCGGCCCTGTCCTCTCGGCAGGCTCCTCCCACCTGTCGGAGTCCGAGGTTCCCGGCACGTCGGCGCAGGCGCCACGGTGGAGCGGCGATGACGCGGCAACACAGCGCCAGTTCCCGCACCGGCTCCCCATTTGCCAATCACCGCACCTGCCGCCGGATCGGCAATCACCGCCCGCACTACAAAGGCCTGGCCGGCGCGCCACTCGGCGCCACATCGTCCCCTAAAACTACAGTGGTAACGTATGCGTCAGATACACCATCCTGTAGTAGTTTATCCAGTGGACTAACGTTACGCCTTACCACCACCGGGATCTCTATCCCTCACCCCGTTCTTTTATCTCTCCTCCAGCGTTCCAGACCACCCCGCTGAGCTGGGACCAGTCTGTGGAGCCCTGTCCGGATCCCCGAACTCCTTGTGGCTTTGTGTGTGGCAATCCTTTGTTTTGTGAATGAAAACCCCCTTTTTCGGACTTACCACGACGCCTCATCTATTGCTGTGCGCCTGGGTCTCACCTCAACCCCCACATAACAGTACGATCTGGCCCCGGAGTCGATGAGGACCGGTACGGCGAGCCTCTGCCCCTGCCAGGCGAGGGTGGCTGAAATGCTGGTGGCATCAGACAGGGTGAGAGGATTAATGAGGCGACTCACCCGGTACCCCTGTGCGGCCGTCTCTCCTCCCCTAGGCGTCCCGGGGTGGTGCGCTCTCTCCCGCTCTCGTTCCCGGGCACGCTCATCGAGGCGGATGGCCTGGGAGATGAGCAGGTCCAGGGTGCCGGGACTCTCCCTCTGGACGTCGCTCTGGATACGTCACCCCGTGTATTCTTCTGATTGGTCGTAGTGTTATCCAATTGCGTGCAGTGATATTTTCAAACGCATGCTTGGTGCCGCCCCTCGAGTTGGGCCATTTTCATTGCTCATTACCAGACCTACAGCTTTCTAGATGTGGGTCTGGATTTCCAGGCTATCAATCTTCTAGATCTCTAGCACAACATAATTCTGTTTTAAAGCAAACGAGAGGACACACCACATGACCACATCTGATCAATCGGCTGTGATCTTGAGTACATGCTGTTTCTAACCAAGGTGTACATCATGGATCCGTGATTCTGGGGAGACTGTTCTGTAACGCGCTAACCGTGCTAGCTTTTGCTGGAGGCTAGTGGAATGCATCGAGTGAGAGGGAACATCGACCAGACCGTACAGAAATGAACTTCATCTGAGCATTTCTGTAAGAATAATTTATTGCTAGAATGTACACAGCTAAATATTTTATGTTTCTGAAGATCTTCCACTCCCATTTTGTGTGCAGAAAGTAATACTAGATAATTAGTTGTTGTGGTCATAACCAGTTTCTCTCTGTCTGTTTCTGTTTCTGTTTGGTGGATCTTCCCATGTTACAACCCCCTAAATAACGTAATAACTGTTCCATTTCTATTCTTATCATATTAATATTCATCCTCACCATGAACACCTCATCTCCACCATCATCACAACCCAGTATTGCACTCAATTCACTGTCGGAAGATCTGTGGGTGTCTATGTGTGTAGCGTGTCGTGGCAATTATCCGGTAATAATTGCGTCCAAGGCGAATGAGTCTAAAACAGACAAAATACTTGTAAGAATTAAGAGTATTTAATGTATGCATACACTAGACTCCTCTCTAGCAGAGTGAGTACAGATCAACCTTCTCATGACGGTTTTAAGCACAATTTTCACAGCATGAGATTCCTGGTTTGACAAAGGAGGAACACTTAGCCCCCTTTCATGTTGTCTTCCAGACGCATTAATTGCATTAGTTTCCTGAATATCATACAAGGTTTCATTACAGTGACAACAGGGCAAACATACCAGGGGTTACTTGAAACAGACGCTGCAATCACAGCAACACTTAGTTTCTTGCATTAACATTACCAGATCCTTTGAAACTGACATCAAAAGGTCTTCCTGTTTCAGGTGTCAAAAGGGCTATCAACCTCCCATCCCAGTACTTCTGCCAGTGACTGTTCACAGCAGGGGTCCCCTCAATGATATGCCGATGAAGACATGTTGTTTGTAACTGCCCAACATGGTATTTTTCCACCACAAGCGTTGGCATGGAAACATTGTTGGGGTGTTGGTTCTGCCGGTCACATGACCCCTCAGGAAGGTTGTGCTTCTATAGCCGCGTGTGAGTCTCCTCTAGGGGGCACTAACTTTGAGTATGAGACGCTAACCTACTATAGCAGCTACATTCTCTCTCTCTCTCTCTAGCTCTCTCTCTAGCTCTCTCTTTCTCTCACTCTATCTATCATTTCACTCTCTCTCTCGCTCTCTTTTTAGCTCTGTTGTTACTGCAGAGAATGCTAATGAACGTGTGTTCCTTAGTCTTTTCCTTTTTCTGTGTGTGTGTGTGTGTATGTGTGTATGTGTGTGTGTGTGTGTATGCGCGTGTGCATGGTGTGTGTGTGTGTGTGTGTGTGTGTGTCCAGGCTGACGAGCGATACCGTAAGAACATTCATGGCTCGCCCCAGACCAAGCCGCCCCCACCACCCCCCCGCTCGGAGTCCTCCCACCCCAACAACGGCCCCGCCCCCGCAGAGACCACTGCCCTGCACCGGCCCATGGAGCCCCAGGTAACCATGACAACCTCCATACACACACCATACAGACAGACAGACAGACAGACATAATGCATACACACACACACACACATGCATTCACACACAACCCCATGACACATGCGATACGCAATATTGCTGATATCTTCCACGAACTCACAATCTCCCATTACCTGTGGCAGAGTGCCAACACTGGTGTCAGTCATTATTAATCTGTTATTAATATGCTATGAATATGAAGCCATGAGCACTTCTTTATATAGATATACTGTATATATGACTGCATATAATGTTCATGTGACATATTCAGCTTGTTTTCTATGTTTTGCGATGTTCTTGTGATCCCGGACCTGAAGTGTTTTTGTTCTGAGGTTGTCTTCCTGCTCTGAATGTTTGAGATGCTAAACTGTCTGCTTTCTCTTCTTAATCTGAACTACTTCCTGTGTGTCTGCGTTCACTTCCTGTGTCGGAGGTGCTCATTGGCTCCTTGCTTTTATCTCTTCAACCCCGATTGCTTTTCTCCGACAGCGCAGCCGTGACATCACTTCCTCTAGTAAACAATAACAACATTAACAACAGCTCCTTCCTACAGGATGGACCTGGGAGCACAGCTGATGTACGGACATATTGATTATTGGTTATTGATTGTTTTCCTTCTGTTACGATGAAACGTTGTGATGCATTTTCTCTTCTTCCTGCCGTCCACGAACTTCTGCTCCAAACCGTTTTCAAACCACTCCATCCAAATGTGTGTGTGTGTGTGTGTGTTCTGTGTGTAATTACTGTATATAATATTAAGATAATTATATAAGGCTTGTGGTTTTATCGTCATGGGTCGTTAGGTGTGTGTGTGTGTGCGTGTGTGTTCATGGGTTGCGTTGTGCTTGTGGGTGTGTGCTCTGCGTGTGTATGCCTGTCCGTGAGAACATTTGTGGTGGGAAAAGAGCTGTTACGCACGGAGTCGCTCGCTGATGCTTTTGCTGTCGTTGGCTGTGAGTCACCGCTGTCACGTCATGTGGCCTGCGGCGGTTTGGCTGTAGACTCCGGGACAGAAAGCGATGTGAGCACTGGTGTTCTATCGGGACTTGGTGTGTCATGAGTACCGACGGTTGTCAGAAATACAGAACTGATCATTCTTCAAAATGGTGACAGAGCGCAACGGTGAGCCCTGCGGCAGTCACTTCCTGTCTGGCTGGCTGGCCGCCTCCCACATTGCCGTATCCTGGATGTGAACGTGCCACACGGTTCATCTTTATGAAACTAAAACAAAACGTTCAATGTGACATAAACAGTATCCACTGCATCCATTTTTATCCGGTAGCCATCACATGATTCCCACTTGTGTTGCCGTGGTAACCCTGTTTACTTTGCGTTTGTTTGTTTGTTTTGAAGTATGATTTTGCATGCGTGCTGATGTGTTTTTGTCCTCGGTGCGCTCCAACACCCCTCCATCTTCATCATCACCATCATCATCATCCCCATCATCAGCATCATCATCAACACCCCATCGCACTGACCTGCTGCCCCACCCCCAGACTAGACCCTCCCCTCACAACCCCACCACCCCCACAGAGGAGATCCCACCCAGGGTAAGCCGAGGGTTGCTGGGCCTGGGTGTAGCCGTGTAGCTGGGTGTAGCCGTTAGCCGGGTGTAGCACTGTAGCAGCCGCGTTGTGCTATCGTATAGCATTGGTGTGGTCGTATAGCTGTAGTGTTGCCTTTCCTCTGTGGTCCCGTCATGCTAACCTTGGTGTGACACCCATTCATGTTCGACATGATTTAATACTTTCGAAGAGTGTGTGTGTGTGTGTGTGTGTGTGTGTGTGTGTGTGTGTACGGATGCTCACAGTGTGTGTGTGTGTGTGATGAAAGGTTCCCATGAGAACCACCTCCAGGTCTCCCGTGTTGTCCAGCCGAGAGTCTCCCCATCACCACGGCAACGCCCAGCCATACGCTGGCCATCAGGCTGCCCAGCGTAACGGCATCAGGTGGGCTGCACCTCGCCACTGATATCACAACTAGAATAATCATATATTAACAGTATTTATAGCTATATACATAGATCATTACACTTTTCATAATCGTTTGTCCCACATGATATACTGTACACCTGCGTCCAAAAGATTAAAAAGTGGGTTTAAGATGATTTTTTGAGAGGACAACAAATGTTTAACTAATAAACCCTTCTTTTTAACATTCGTTACGTTTTTATTAACTTGGGTGCATCCCTGCACAAAATCTCAAAATCACAATCTGGCAACACCATATATGCACATATGTATTACTTACATACAGTATATCGTCACAACAACAGGACACAGTCAGGGAGCAATCATCACATTTTCATTGTATGCCAGAAATGATCACAATAATATACTTGTGTGTGTGTGTGTGTGTAGTGCTGCAGAGCCCAGGGTGCTGTGGGACCGGGTGGAGCGCTTGGCGTCGCGGCCGGGCGGTGCGCCCAGTGGGGGGTCTAGCAGCTCCAGCTCCTCCAGCAGCTCCACCAGCAGCTCCAATAAGACCCCCGCCCAGCAGGGGTCTGGGGACCGGTTCAGACCCCGCAGTGAGTGTACACACACACACACACACACACACACACACACACACACACACGATGGCTGCTCGATTATGGAAGAAATCATAATCACGATTTTTGCCATTCACTCATTGACTTTGGAAACATTACGCATTTATTGAACTTTAAAACATGGATTTCCTTGAACTTTAAATATAATTCAACTGAAACAATGTGCTACTTTGCCTCTGATGCAGCCGCCTCTCCATCTGTAGTCACCACTCTGTAATCCGGCTCATCTGATTGGTTACACGTCACGCCACACGTCGCCCAGCCCTAACATACACACACACACACACACTCTCACTCTACTCACACACACCCACACACACAAACACACGCTGCCCAGTGTTAAACCTCATTTTTAGCGCTGTGTTCCTATTGGCTCCTGACCAGTTGTTCTTCCTCCCTCCAGCCTCCTCCAAGTCGGAGGGCTCCCCCCTCCAGAAGCCCCCCCCTGCTGAGGAGAGGAGGGATGTGGGCAGGCCCTCCCGTACTGCGGTGAGGGCTGCTCACGCCGAGACCACTAGAGCCTGGTCTCCTAGCGCTACTAGCTAGCTACTAGCCTCAATCGCCTCGTTCTACTCCTTCACTACTCCTTCCTCCTACTTCACTACTCTACTTCTACCAGTTGTACTGGTTGCACTGCTTCTACTTGTTCTACTGCTTCTGCTAGTTCTAGTTGTACTAGTTCTAGGTGCACTTTTACTAGTTGGACTGGAAGACCAGCTGCCGTAGAGCTGGTGTGTGTGTGTGTGTGTGTGTGTGTGTGTGTGTGCTAGCGCTAGCCGTGTGATGCTTGGTTGAAGTGGTTTCTGGCATCTGAGAAGAGCTTGTGGTGATTGAGTGCATTGTGATCAAGCTTGGTCTTATGTGTGTTTGTGTGTGTGTGTGTGTGTGTTTTCATGTGTGAACAATAAAAAAAATAAGCTGGATGGTTTGAATTGTGTCATGTGATCATCACCCCTCATGCCAGCCAATAGCACGCAGTGGTCTGCCTTTACAAATGCTTCCTGTTCTGGAGTTCATGGCTTTGGTCTGCTGGACTAATTATACTCGAACTAAAGCTCTCTCTACCCATCTCTCTCTCTCTCTCTCTCTCTCTCTCTCTCTCTCTCTCTCTGTCTCTGTCCCTCTGATATCTTTTGGCAGCCATCTTCTCTCATTCCTGTTCTAAAACGAGGTCTCCTTTCTTCTCTTCGTCTCTCACTCTCCGTTTCCAGCACCTTGCTCGCCCGGCACACCATCTGACGCCCACTAATCTACTTACTTCTACCTGTTACATCATCTAACGCCTTCTCCGCACCAAAAACGCTGGCTTTTGATTGGCTGGCTGCCCTCTCTGACTCTCTGACCTAATTTCCTCTCCAGCGGCCTTCGCATTTCCTGCTCCCGTCGAACGAATGCCAGTGCGCGTATTTGTCCGGCGGACACAACCTATGACCTCTGACCCGAGTTTGACCTGTGACCTTTGACCCCTGGTAGGACCTGACAGCGCTGGCCAAGGAGCTGCGGGCGGTGGAGGAGGTGTCCCCGCCCCACAAGGTGACGGACTACTCCTCCTCCAGCGAGGAGTCGGGCACCACCGACGAGGACGATGACGAGGAGGTGGACCAGGAGGGAGGAGAGGAGTCCACCTCGGGGCCCGAGGACTCACGGGCTGGGTACCGTCTGACCTTTAACCTCTTGGCCTTTAAACCCCTGGGATCTGAGCTTTAACCTCCGACCTTTATCCTTTAACCCCCCTGAACTCTGATCTTATACCCCCTGAACTCTCTCCTTGTGGTGGCAAAAATGTCCACCAGCCTCTACCTGCTCCTTAAAGGAGCTATATGTAGGATTTCACATGCAAAAATTGCTTTAAATAGCCAGCATATGAACAGGTTGTAATTTAGACCCCCCCCTCACTCTCTCTGTTGTGTAGCACAGCCTGTGGGTTGATTTCTATTAGAACTTGGCCAGTTTTGCCAGCATAAAGGAAGGACGTGTAAGTGTTGATAATGGGAAAAATGTCTGTCCTTTCATAGCTTTTTAATTTGTACAATGCTTGTTTATCATTAGAACTAACATTTGTTCATGATTATTATTGTCTCAACCCACCGAGGTCGCACTCCAGTGCTCTGAATGGGAGCTCCACCAGGCAGTTCACTTAACTGCCCAAAGGGGCCAGTATTGAGAAGGGATTCATGATTCTTGCATATACTGTAGTACCATTAATGACATGTACCTGCATTCACTGTAAGTCCCTGTGGATATAAAGGTGTCAGCTAAATGATTCATTTTAAAGAAGAACTAGAAGGTAACAGGTCACCCCCCCGCCCCCCAGCTCATCCCGGGTGAGTAACGGTAAGATGGCCTCGGTGAAGACCATGGTGGTCCATGACGACAGTGATGACCTCGGCTCCACGCCGTGTAAAGATGGCACCCTGTTGGTCAGACAAGTAACACACACACACACACACACCGCCCACACCCCCACCTCATCCTTTTATTTGTCCATTTTCCGAGAGTGTGTGTTTGTGTCCTCTTTTTGTTATAGGCTTTTCACACTTGAATAACTTTAACCCTGGGTATTAGTGTTCAGTGTTTCACACTGTGAGCTTGTAGACCCCGGGTTAACGTTCTCATTTGCATATTTACTGGGTTATCGAAAATGATTGGCCCGGCCCAGCACGTGACCTTTGTTTACATTTTAGCCGGCTTAGCTGTCAAAATGACGCAATCACACCGCTGTGATGGTGATAGTAATTAAACACACACACAAAAGAGCGAGAGAGCGACGAGAGAGAATAACAATTAAACTGGAGAAGAGAAGAGTATATGAGGAGGTTTTCGATTTTATTTTAAGTACAGAGAAGTTAATGTTCAAGATCGCCTTCACAGATGCGTGTGTGATTAATATGTAAATGAGGTGAGGTTGCGGTCTGTGATTGGATGGATAGTCGTTGATATCGCTGTTACCTTCTAACCCCACAATCATTTCACACTAGTGTTCTTGGCCCCGCAATTGCAGTTCTAACCCTGCTTCGTACCAGGGTTAGTTAACCCAGGGTTAAAAGCGGTGCTAACCCGCTTTAAAAAATGCAAGTGTGAAACGCTGCTTAACCCCGGGTTAAGTGTAGTGTGAAAAGCATAGTGTGTTATGTTCCTCTGTTTGACTTTGTTTTACTTTGCCTTTCTGGTTTAAAGACAAGAGAGAAAGAGAAGTAAGGATAGACAGAGATAGAGATGGAGTGATAGAAAGAGATGGAGTGATAGAGACAGCAAGAGAGAGAGATATTGCATCAAAAGCAGAGGTAGAAGCCAGAAGTTGAACGGCAATACATTTATAAATGAAACAATACATTTGACTATGTTACATTTTTTTGTTAAAGGTCCTGTATATAAGAACAATGAATCCATTCAGGGACTACATGTAGGATTTTACATGCACAAATCGCCTTAAATTGCCAGTTTATGAACAGGTTTGCAAGCTTCCCCGACTCTCTCTGTTGTGTAGAACAGCTTTTGGGCTGATTTCTCTTATATTTGAGTCGGGTCGGATTTCGCAGGAAAAATGAACGAAGTGACATGTAAGCGTGGATAATTTAAAAATATATATATTTCACAGCTTTTTTTAATTTGTACAAGGTTTAATTATGATTAGAACTAATATTAGTTTCTGATTGTTATTGTCTCAACCCACGGCACTCAGAATGCACTGATTCTTACATATAGCACCTTTAAATTAATCATTAGTATTCTATCTTATAAATAAAATGGTGCTTTATTTAATCTTTATTATTGACTCTAGTGTCATTCCTCTTTCCTGTTCACGAGGTTGATTGCAAATACAATGGCTAAATAGCATATTTGTTATTAGTACATGTAAAACTAATAGTCCTGCTAGCCACATTAGCCCTCCTAGTCAGATTAGCCCTGCTAGCCACATTAGCCCTGCGAGTCACATTAGTTCTCCTAGCCACAATAGCCCTGCTAACCACATTAGCCTAATTAGCCATACTAGCAACTTTAGCAATGCTAGCCTAATTAGCCCTGGTACCCGCATAAGCCATGGTAGCCTGATGAGCCATGGTAGCTACATTTGCCATGGTAGCCATGGTAACCTGATTAGTCATGGTAGCCTGATTAGCCATAGTAGCCGCTTTAGCATCCCGCTGGCGCTAGCAAACACCTTCCCTTCTCCTAAAGTAGTGAGACAAGTAGCTCCACCCAACCTCCACCCCTCTGTCTACTTCCAGAGTCCAGGGTCATCCATGGGGTCAGGGGTGGTGCACAACAACCACGCCCTGCTCCCTGGCTTCTCCCCAGGGTCCAGCAGCATCCACACGCCCAGCCCCCATCACCCACACCAACACCACTCGGACCGCAACGGCTTCACCGGCCGCACCGGCCGCATCCACCTCCTCCCCGATCTGATCCAGCAGAGCCACCACCCGTCCTCCCCTGCCT
>PIJE02002377.1:30460-42224 GCA_002895965.2 Coryphaenoides rupestris | reverse complement strand
CCCTCCCCACCGCCCCTACCTAAGGCCTGCCCTTTGACCTTTTAGGCTACGCTAATGACGCACGGCTAGCGGAGGCGCTGCGGGCCGACCCGTCTCGGAAGGGCTCCGTGGTCAACGTCAACCCCGTCAACACGCGCCCGCATAGCGACACGCCCGAGATCCGCAAATACAAGAAGAGGTTCAACTCCGAGATCCTGTGTGCTGCCCTCTGGGGTGAGGATGACCTTTCACCTTTGAATCAGATGGCTACAGTACAGATTAGTTGGTGCAGAGATTAGAGATTAGGTGGTGTAGATTACAGGTGATAGATTAGGTGGTGTAGATTATAGGTTGCATGTATTGGTCCAGATGTGGCACGTGTGTGTCCTACAGATTATTCTGAGTGTCCCAGGCTGCGTGTGATGTGCTACAGAGTCTAGCTCCTCCTATGTGTGGTGTGGTGTGTTGCAGGAGTGAACCTGCTGGTGGGCACAGAGAGCGGTCTGATGCTGCTGGACCGCAGCGGCCAGGGCAAGGTCTACCCGCTCATCAACCGCCGACGCTTCCAGCAGATGGACGTCCTGGAGGGCCTCAACGTGCTCGTCACCATCTCAGGTACAGAGATGTCCAGAAATATCTACACAGGAATATAAAGATACATGCTATAATTGCAAATGCGTGACAGCCTTCTCAACACTTTCTTGGGTCCTCAGCGATAGCCGTACACATGCCAGTGTGCTGCAGTGCCCGTCACCTGCCTGTTCAGAATGAGCCAGTTGTTTGCAGCTTTCTCGAGAGCCGCTCATCCGAACAAAGTCACACTTGACACACTGCACCCCCTCTGGTCATCAGCAGCAATACACCCGACAAGTGTGAAGTCGATCGGATGAACGGTTGTCGAGAAAATTGACGGAAAGATATACAATGCATGCATCCATGCCACATAATGGCATAATACATTGTGCAGTGTGTGTCGGTGTGTGTGTGTGTGTTCTAATGAACACAAGATAGTATGAGTTTCACTTCTGCTAATCTGGATTAAAAAAATCTTTGATGGAAAGTGTGAATGTAGCCTACTTCTCCTGTATCTCCCTGCCACTTGTACGTACAGTATGTGTGCGCAGGCACGTGGGTGACACACACTAAATGTTTCCATGATGTTGGGGGTGAGTGTGTGTGACTGACTCAATGGACACCACACGCGTCACAGATTCGATGGTAGATGTTGCATGGCCTGCACTGCAATCTAAGTCCAATGTCAATACAGGAAGTACCCTTGGCCAGACAGGGAGTACCCATGCTCAGGCAAGAAGTCTAAAGCAAACACCGCAGTACATAGAGAAGAGGAAATCCCACTTGATTGATAAATCGGGAATAATGTGTGAGTTTCAATGCAGGTCAATACTGTCTGTCAGAACTCAGTAGGACGTTGGGTGGACTTTTCTGAAATGATCCAAATGGCGATGTTCCTGTTTTGTCATTTCTGAGATCCGATGTGGTTCACATGTGATAAACTCATGTGTCACCCAGCCATGGTCGCCCACCAACATGCCTCAGATGGGTCGAGTTATAATTTTGTACGGTCAACTGTGCTGTTTTAAAAACATTATAATGCGTTATGTATTTGCCAACACTGCACTCTACAGTCTAATATAGGGGAGGTGGGGGACAAGTTATCTTGGTTTCTATCAACTTAAAACGCGTAAAAGATGAGAACATACATTATTTCTAATAATAATAATGATAATGATGATCAATAACAATAATCACAATAATAGATTTTATTAATCAAGATTTTCTTAAAGGAACTTTACAAAACAAGACAAATACAAGACAAAGACAAAAGAAGTAGGACTTGTAAAAAGAGTACGGTTGGGTCTCTGTGACTTTATAAGCCACTCCGCCTCTCCATGCCTCATGTGTCTGTGTGTTGCTGTGGTCCCTGGCCTCTCTGTGGTTCCCAGGCAAGAAGAACAAGCTACGTGTCTACTACCTGTCGTGGCTCAGGAACAAGATCCTGCACAACGACCCCGAGGTGGAGAAGAAGCAGGGCTGGACCACCGTCGGAGACCTGGAGGGGGCCGTGCACTATAAAGTTGGTAGGTTACGCAGGGTTGGGGGTTCTCTTTCCCTGGGGTGTAGAGCAAGGCACTGACGTCGCCAGGGTTATGGGTTCTATTCCCTGGGGTGTATAGCAAGGCATTAACACTGCCACGGTAAGGGGTTCTGTTCCCTGGGTCGAGAGCAAGGCATCAACACTGCCCGGGTTAGGGGTTCTATTCCCTGTGTGGATAAAACCCTACGAGAATGAAGATGAACGTCTCTTCTGTTGATAATTCTGTCACAATGTGTCACAACGCAGACATTCTAGCTGGGAACGCCCCGGTTTAGGCTAGCTCTGACCGTACACAGGGAACACGGCGCTACTGTACAGACACACACTTCCTGTTGGAAACCCCACTCCGTCAGTTTGAGCAGAAATCGGTTTCTTCTCCAGCAACGTGATTGATGCGGGCTAATTTTGATCAATATTTCGGAAGTTAAGGGACGTTGTGGACTTTCTTGTAAAATATCCCCCAGACGACTTTTCGGTTTAGTCATTTCTGACGTCCGATGCCGTTTACACGTGATACAGTTTGACATTTATTCGGTTCGGTTAACTATTCTATTTTAAAAGATGTATTAGAATATAAACTTTATGATACACCAAAAACAATGACATCTTCCATTTAAATTACCACTGTATTCATAATTTTTTTATTTAGGTAATAGTGGCTGACATTTACATCCAAAGTAGTATTTAAGAGTATTTATTCTTTCATTAATGAGCAGGTAGGGGCCAATCTACCCTAGCCCCTACCACCAGACTATCACTGCTAGTATGGCTGCTAGTACCTCACCACCAAGCACAGTGACCAGCAGAACCCCAACATTGGACCTCATTCTCGAATGCAGTTAAGAAAAAGTTAAGAAGAAATTTCTTCTTAACTCCACTTACGAAGTTCCTGCGACAATTCTGGCATTCATGAATGTTTTCTTATCTGGGATTGGTTCTTAGCTAAGAACAGGATTTAAGAACGTGGAAAAGCAGTCGTAGCGACCTATTTGGAGTGCGCCCATGTTCTTAAGGGCTGAATTTATGAGAAATCATTGGTGATTGCGTTCACATCAATTCTACAGACATCCTCGGATGTAAATAATTATAATAATAATAAATACGAGAATATTTGTATCATTAACAATTACGTTTCACATGCATAGTCATGATTCTACGAGGCATCGTGATGTCCTAAAATAAATAAAAGCACGACACGAACACTGCAAATGGCAGTGAATAAATAAATAAGCACTAAACTCAATCACGTGGATATAGACATAGGGGAATAGAATTGACACATCTACATTCTGTGAATATCCATAACTAAAATATATCATATGGGCCTACATACTATACATAATATACATCATATACATAATATACATCATATACATAATATACATAGTATACATAGTATACATAATATACATAATATAATATACATAATACACATAATATACATCATATACATAATATAATATACATAATATACATAGTATACATAATATACATAGTATACATAATATACATAATATACATAGCATACATAGTATACATAATGTACATAATATACATAATATACATAGTATACATAATATACATAGTATACATAGTATACATAATATACATAATACATAATAATATACATAATATACATAATATACATAGTATACATAATATACATAGTATACATAGTATACATAATATACATAATATACATAATATAATATACATAATATACATAATATACATAGTATACATAATGTACATAATATACATAATATACATAGTATACATAATATACATAGTATACATAGTATACATAATATACATAATATACATAATATAATATACATAATATACATAATATACATAGTATACATAATATACATAATATACATAGCATACATAGTATACATAATGTACATAATATACATAATATACATAATATACATAGTATACATAATATACATAGTATACATAGTATACATAATATACATAATATACATAATATAATATACATAATATACATAATATACATAATATAATATACATCATATACATCATATAATATACATAATATACATAATATAATATACATCATATACATCATATACATAATATACATAATATACATCATATACATCATATACATAATATACATATGGGGGGGGGGGGGGGGGGGGGGGGGATGGATATCGCTGGATATTGGTGGGGGCATGTCCCCAGCATCCCCACTAAATTCTACGCCCATGATAGGCCCTATCAAGATCCACAAGTAGCCTACTCATGTATTTAACTCAACTTTACAATTGAATCTGCTCTCAGCCGTCTTGTTCTCTATTGTTATTTTTCATTGTTGGTTCTATTTTCTTTACCTTGCTTAGTGTGTACATTGTAAGAGCCAGTGGAGAAACATTCCACTGCTCATCTTACTGGTATGATGTTGTGACATGTGACTGGTTTGGCCGGTGCACCATCGGTTTTCACTGTTCGCTTTGGCATGATTCTGTGTGCACACGGTCCTGTTGTTGCCCTTATAAGGAGCTGGCGGGGCGTGTCTGTATGCTAATTCAGGTGTACGAGCACGCGCATTCCATTTAAGAATGAGCGCAGCTGAGAACACTTTGGCGGTTTAAGAACACATTTCCCCGCGTTCATGAATCCGGCGGGCAGATTTCTTAAGTTTGTTCTTACGAAGTTCGTAAGAAGATTTTTAAGAAGACACTTAAGAAAATGTTCGTGAATGAGGTCCAATGTTCTCAATTCTCTGTCTCTCTCTCTTTCTTACTCTCTGTCTCTCTCTTTGTCTCTCGATCTCTTCGTCTCCCAGTGAAGTACGAGAGGATCAAGTTCTTGGTCCTGGCTCTGAAGAACTCTGTGGAGGTGTATGCCTGGGCTCCCAAACCCTACCACAAGTTCATGGCCTTCAAGGTAGGAACCCCAGGCCAGAGTCCCTTCATTTTACTCACCTCGTATCGGAGTTCAAGACCATGGGTGTAGCGCAGTAGATGGAGCAAGGCACCAATACTACCAGGGGTAGGGGGTCTATTCCCTGTGTTGCCTAGTAGGTAGAGCAAGGCACTAACACTGCATTGTTAGGGCTTTTATTCCCTGAGTAGAGCAAGGCACTAACACAGCCAGGGTTAGGGGTTCTATTCCCCCAGGTCGGAGCAAGACACTAGCTGGGTTAGGGATGGAATTCCCATGGAAATTAGGTTGAGGGGTTGTATTCCCGGGGCAGAGCAAGGCACTAGCAGGTTGTTGTTGGTCTCCTCAGTCTTTCGGGGACCTGGTCCACAAGCCCCTGCTGGTCGACCTCACGGTGGAGGAAGGCCAGAGGTTAAAGGTCATCTACGGCTCCTACTCAGGCTTCCACGCCGTCGACGTGGACTCTGGGGCCGTTTATGACATCTACCTCCCCACACATGTAACGCACGTACACACACACACACACACACACATCCACCTATATCATCTACCCATACATGTAAAACCCATACACACACATGCACACACACACACACACACACACACACACTCCCACGTCCATAATACAGGCTATTATAATAACTCAGAATGTGGGTAATAACATTAATTATAGTACTACTACTACCACCAGAAGATATGGTCTGTGGTTTTATAGTCAAAGTCAAAGTGTTTTATTGTCACATGTACATCATAACACAAATTCTTTTAACATGGCAGGCGACAGTACGCAAAAAAAGCAGGCAAAAAAAAAGATAAAATATTTTAAATATATATATATATATTATATATGCATTGAAAATATACATCTACATACTGTATACACACATATACATATACTGAGTGGCACAATATACATAGTACTGTATATAGAACTGTACTGTATCGCTGTCTCCTCCAGATCCAGAGCAGCATCCAGTCCCACGCTATCATCATCCTGCCCAACACGGACGGCATCGAGCTGCTTGTCTGTTACGAGGACGAGGGCGTCTACGTCAACACCTACGGCCGCATCACCAAGGACGTGGTGCTGCAGTGGGGCGAGATGCCCACCTCCGTCGGTAGGCCCCGCCCCCCACTGAACTACACTCTCACTGGCCCCTCCCCCACACCCTCCCTCTTCGTGCTCCTCCTCCCCCCTCCTCCTGTTCTGGTACATTCTATTTAGGAACATATGAAGTGCACACAGGGACTTGTTGTCTCTCTCTCTCTTTCTCTCTCTCTCTCAATAAAGCTTTATTGGCATGAACGTTATGAACGTACATTATTGCCAAAGCCACATACATACAAACATGGAATAAAGGTAAGTCATTAGTAATAATAAAAATAATAACAATAAAATCACAAGACAGATCTAATAATAAATACTCTTTCTAGTTTAGCTATTTCCCGACCACTTAGTTCAATTCTACCTCCCAAATGTAGGTGATTCTGAGCTTTGCCTTTCATTTTGAACTCATTCCTTGTTCTTGTTGTCTCGTTGTCTCGTTTCCCTTGTTAAGCCCTTTGTATTGCCGTTTTTTTTATAGATAAAGATTGCTTTGATGATCTCTCTCTCTCTCTCTCTCTCTCTCTCCAGCCTACATCCGCTCTAACCAGATCATGGGTTGGGGGGAGAAGGCTATAGAGATCCGCTCCGTGGAGACGGGTCATCTGGACGGGGTGTTCATGCACAAGAGGGCCCAGAGACTCAAGTTCCTCTGCGAGAGAAACGACAAGGTACACACACACACACAGGTACCCACACACACACGCATGCACACACGCGCAGAACTTTGTGTGTGTGTTCTACGGCGGGTCACCGTAGTCGTCACTGCCGTTACTGGAAGCGTTGCAGCTGTGATGTTCAGTCCTAATGGGCCTCGTGTTACTTTTAGAGATTAACAATTTTTGTGATTAGCCATTACAAGTGTTTCTAAATAGTCATGTGACTACCCGCCAGTGACATCACACGTGGTGGGAGTGTGCACCCAGATGTTTTGACGGATGGATAAAGCCTACTTCTTGGTACCGTCCACTGGTTAGCCTGGTGGACATCGCATCTGATTGGACACTCCCACTTGTGATGTCACTGGAGAGCAGTCACATGACAAATGTTGAGACGGCTTGTCTTGGCTTAGTTGTAAAGTGGGGGCCCTTTAAGGGTGTGTTCTGTGTGCAGGTGTTCTTTGCGTCGGTGCGCTCCGGTGGCTCCAGCCAGGTGTACTTCATGACTCTGGGACGCACCAACCTGCTCAGCTGGTAGAAGGCCCCGCCCCCTCCAGACCCTTTCAGCACCGCCAACACTGGATCCACAACCTACTGTCTCCGGACACCCCGCGTACACAAACAAACCAACAAACAAACTAACTAACAACCAACAGACAGACATCGTCCAGAGGCTGGAGACAGGGGGGAGTCACCAGACCCTCAGGCGGGCGGGGTTTGGAACCCCCTCCCAGGTATAGAGGAAGATAATAACCAACAAGGAAGGAAAAAAAGAATATGAAATGTGAATAATAGAGGTTTTTTTTCCACTAGTTTGTTTTTTTGTTCTTTTTGCGGGGGGGAGAGGGGGGAGTGATGTCGTCAGCGATTCCCATGGCAACAGGAGGAGGCTTCGGCAGCTGTCCTAGCTACGAGCCACGCTACTATAAGTACCATTAGTATGACTATGGTCTCCAACCCTGAAGCCCCGCCCAGTTTACTCCCTGGCTTTACCTCCCCTTCCCCTCCTGTATGGATGCAATTTGGGGGCGGAGTCTGTATGTAAATGTATCTTCTTAGTTCCAAGGACTGTTGACCTGATTGGCCGCACGGCCAATCGGATAGGGGAGGGTGGGCAACATTCGGCGAGCACGTGAGCCAATGAATGAGCATTGGGGGGGCTCTGTGTTGTCGCGGCGACAGCAGTGTGGGAGGGGCCTCTGGAAGATTTTACTGTAAGTGTGCTAGTATGTAATGGGGACTCACTATGTATGTGTGTTGTTGGGTATCGTGTCATACGGCTGTAGCCAATCAGCGTCCAGAAAGAAACAGAGATGTTGAAAGTGAAGTGGAGGATTAATAGTATTTTTTTCAATGATGATAATGGATATTATTCCCTGGAGATAAGTGTAACTATGTGGAGTTAAACATGTCTTTTACCTTGTTTTTAAAGATTTACACGATTTAAAACGCGGTACACTGTTTGCTTGCTTTTCGCCCGGCTACCCGCGAGACAGGGAGCTGGTTTGAGTGGAGAAGGCCTCTGTTGGTTGTGGGGACATTGTGGGTACGTTGCATAAACTATAGTGTCTACGTGTAATAAAAGATCATTAAACCTATCCCTCTTCTCTCATTTATAAATGTCCGCCCCCTTACTGTCCAGCACACATTACCCATCTGGGATCAATAAAGAACCGAACCAAGCAGCAGAGGTTATAAGATAAAAATAACATAACTGTATTCGTCCCAGAAGAGACATTTGCAAATCTACCATGTTTAGCCAACAGATGTTTACAGATGTTTAACAGGACCGGTTTCCATGAAGGAGCAATGTAGGGTTGTGGTTTCTGAGCTATTCTCTTACTTTATATCATTTACATCAACGAGTCTTGTGCCCGTTGGGAGCGAGCTGGTGGCGTGGCCTCCGCTATTGCTCATCCAAACAACTTCACACTCGCTGTGATATAATCACCCTATACCATGGCCTCGATACATCCTTTAAGGTTTAGAAATGTGATCATGCATGGAGCGCCTGGTCTCAGCGCTGAATGCGGTGGTGGTGGTGGAGTTGATGTAAGAAGACGCACAGAAAACTGTGTAGCAACGTGACACATGGTGATGTGTTAACGGCACATGTTGTAAAGGCCACATGTTGCGAAGTGTGTTGTGTAACTCTAACAGCACCTGTAAGCCTGGCACCTTGTTTGATTCGACTGTGTTGCGCAGGTCTTCTGGATGGCGTGACCCGATGAGGACAGAATGCTTTCAGTTGCCGCTCTAAAAACATGAGATCTTCATTGATTTGACCTCGTAGAGAAAACGGAAGCAGGCTATTTAGTGGTGGTAGAGGTAGACCGCTCCAATTGAAAGGCAGATAATGGCGCGCACATGCTTTCATTACCCACACATACAGTACATACAGTCAGTGTTGCGATGTGGGATTCTTCTTGCTATCTCACTTCTCGCTCTCTGCTCTCTCTCTCTCTCTCTTCAGGATGGCAGGAGGGTTGCTGGTTTGATCCCAGGTGACACAAGAGTAACATCTCAGAAATCTGTGAGCTAATCTTTGTCTTTCCAGTCTTGCCTGTAGGGAAATACACAGGAAGTAGTGTTGCAATGATCAATCAATTGCCTTATTGACAGGATTGATTCCTTTCAGAGCGATGGAACTGCGATAGCAATCGTGGCCACACACACGCTCCCTCCGTACCGAGTTAGAAAGCTGGTTGACCATCAACCCGCTTGTGAGGCTGCAGGCTGTCAGTGTGGCAGCAGCAGGGTTAGTCGCCGGCGTACGGGATACAGGCCCCTGACCCTGAGATTCAGTTGTGGATTGGGGTAGCTTATAGTTCTAATGCTAAAATCAGCAACATTTCAGAAGATCTAACATAAAACCAAAAAGTAATTAGTAGAAATAATAATCATACATTTGAGATCAGCCTAATGGTTCATGCTTCTAATGTCTAATGGAAGTGGATATCCAGAAGGGTCAGTCACAAGCACATCCATCATCATTGTCTCTGTGGTCTTGAAACAAGAAGTGACAATTCTTTTGAAACAGGTGATGAGTACCATAAAGAGGAGTAACATGACTACTAAATAGAGCACATACTTCAGAATGGAACTACCTAGTTTTCCTAACCATTCGCCCAACGGATCCCATTTCTCAGAGTTGCGTTCGTGCAGTTCATCAATGTTCTTGCGCATATCATCTAAAATGTCAGTGATATTTTCAGATGAGTCAATGATATCAGTACAACATTCCATATCTATTATCATACATGTACCACCTGCAGCCGCTAAAAGGTAGTCTAAGCCGGCTCTGGGTTGCAGTACCCCGAGTCGCATAGTACCTTTACATTGAAGGGCCTCAGTGGGTAGTGAGTAATATTGTCGCATTCTTCTTTTATCCATGATCAGTCCACATTCATGGAATTCATTGTGACCAACCCGGACCGATAGCAAGCACGCATTGCTGAGGCTCTAGCACATGGGGACAATGGGACAGCCATTAGGGGTATTCCGGAGGAGACGGGACGTGGTCCATCTCCGCCTATCTTGTTTATTCCAAAATGTGCCTTGGCTGCACTCAGGAGCGTATCAAAGCTATTATCGATACCCTTGAAGGTATATTCCAATTGGAACTGGGAATCTGTTCCATTGTCCCGGCCGTCTCTCAGGATAGGCTGGGACCTCACAGTGATGCCGAAGAGGGGATGATGCCAACGTAGAGTCGTCCTCCGGTCTGGGGGGTACTCCTTCCTGGAGTGACGCGTCGGTGGCAACTGGTCATCTTGCCCCGTTGTCAGGGCTAGGTCCGTCGTGACCTTATGGTGTCGGGTTGGTCGTCAACGGTGGTGCCCGTTTACAGTGGCTGGCATGATCCAGGTAGCCCTTTCAGCTCCCTTGACCGCTGCTGAGGTGACCAGCAGGACTTGGAATGATCCTAACCACCTCGGTCAGCGCCAGGTTCGCCTCCGATAGTCCTTCACCACGATCCAATTCCCTGGTTGTAGGTCATGGATTCTTGGATGGTGATAAGGCCTCTTTAACCTGTGAGTGGATGTTTGCAGACTTCCAGAAAGATTAATACAGTACAATAATGATTGTATAATATATCATATCATATATCATGTTGTGATGGAATTGTTCTGTACTCATATTGCTGTCGTGTGATGCACCTGTCCCCATTGGCCTGGGTCGCCCCATCAAGACCTCATAGGGGGACAGTCCTACCTTCGCTCTGTATTCCCCATCTCGGAATGATTTCTGTGATGAAGGCCTTAGCAACGGCTGCAAAGTCAGCCGCCCTGCTGGGAAATACTTCAATCCATTTGGACAACATGTCTACCATTACTAAACAATATCTCTTTCTCTCACATGATTTGGCACAAACATTTTTCTTTTTTTTTTCATAATTTGAAAATCCTTGTGTGTACCAATGCCGATTGATGCTATCTACCATTCCCCCCTTTGACACATGATCTGTCCCATGTGTCATAATAGCGTAGATAGGAAACAACATGTAGGTAAAGCCATGGCCGCCCATTACGGCCATAAACACCAATCCATTGCGAAGCTCTGGCACCAGCTGATTTCCACAACCAGCGGTCTGCGGGCATGGCCCTGGTCTGAGCTTTCGCCAATTCCTCAATCGTGACCGAGGGTGTTAGTTGTGCCATCTGCATGGTGGAGGCGAGTGGGGCTTGGCAGCTGCTTTAGCCCCTTCATCTGCCATCGCGTTCCCTCTAGACACCAGGTCCTTGGCCCCTGTGTGCGCTTCACATCGACATACAGAGATGGCAGGCAGGTAAGAGTATAGCATCTAGCAGGTTAGCAACCAATTGTGCATGATTAATCCGTTTCCCTGTGGATGTGAGGAACCCTCGCATCTTCCACAAGGTGCTGAAATCATGAATGACTCCAAAAGCATACTGTCTGTATAGATGGTAAGTCGTTTACCCTCCGATAGTATGTATGCTCTGGTCAGGGCAAACAGTTCAGCTGCCTGCT